>BQNB010028163.1:33913-56927 GCA_026074375.1 Tanacetum coccineum | reverse complement strand
TCTTAAAAGTCTAATCAACATATTCAGAGAAAAAAGCTTTATCAATGATGAGTCAAATATCGTTGGTAAATAAGAATTTTAGTTCGAGTTTATACTTTGGTTTTCTAAATACGAAATTTTTACTATTTGCAAAAAAAAAATAAAAAAAAAATAAATAAATAAAAAATAAAAAATAAAAAATCTATAAAATGTAGTTGGTGAATAAAAAGGATGCAAGTTATAAATCCTTAAGTGTTAATAATTAATATACAAACTCCATCGCAATAAAGTACATGGGCATTTATCGGTTCGCTCCCGATGTGACATCGAAAGAAAGGATGAAGGATGTATATTTAGGGTTGATATCATAATAAGTACGCGAGCTCTTGTCGGAGGCGAGGCCGATGTGTCGTTGAAAGAAAAGTGATACCAATTCCTAGCCTAATAGTTATAATAAAGTTGCAAAATTAGAAAATAAATAGTAAAAGTTTCATTTTATAAAAAATAAGGTATTCTTTTGAATTAAGGTTTGCAAAAGTCTACAAGGCTTTTTCATCGGAAGTTCATACGTTTCGGTTAGTATTCTTCGGATGGGGTGTCAAAAGCCTTAGCACTTACCCGATGACGGTGGGATCGCTAGAGAAGAAAGTCATTCATGGGACAAGTGAACCAACGATGTCTTAGCTAAGTAGGTTTTTGTTTGCTTTGAGTTGTGATTCTTCTAAGTGATTAACATATTAGCCCAAAAGGCCCATGTGTAAAGCTTGGTCGGATTTCAACTATCTAATATGTGGATTTAATGGTTTAAATTAATTTGAACACACACACCTAAATATATGATTTATGTCGGGAAGAGGAATTCACAAGTTGTAATTATAAGTAGTCTTAGCATCTTAGTTCGTAATTAGCAGTGATCTTATTTTTAAGCTTAGCATGGGAAAAGTGAAAAATCGGGGATGATGAAGTTATCTTTTAGACACTTAATTGTGCTTTTTGTTCTATGATCCTAAAAGTTACCAATGAGGTAATGAAAACAATACATTATGTCAACACAAATAAGTTGTAGTTAGGTAGTTAATTATCAAGAAAAATCATAAAAAGAGAAAAATCTTAGAAAATGGAAAATCGGGTGTTTTATAACTTGTGATCTCTTATCTCTCTCAAACAAAACTCTTTGCTACTTTTCAAAGGTTTAGTTTTGGAAATTTTTGAGGTATTTGGTTATAAGGCATGTGATATTGCGTGAGGACACACAATCGTTTAGTTTGGGGAATTTTGATAAGTGTAGAATACACATATCCATTTATACCTAAAATAACCCAATTAAACCCAAAACAGACCAAAAATGGCAAAAATATGCTTGTATTTGTGTTTTGTGTGTGCAGGTACGGATAAGTCAGAAATCACAAGAAAACAGTCAAAAGCGAGCAAACACGGACACGAGAATCAGAAGAGTTCAAAAAGAAGCCAAAGATTCAAAGCCGAAGCCCGAAAAGTCAAGCCTCAGTCAAAGATGGTCAATAAAAGTCAACCAAGCCCAAATCTCTAGCCATTTCCTTTTTTATGAAGCCTCAAGGACCAATCTTGCAAATCCCGAAAGTTATTTATAACTTGAAAAAGGGAAAAGAAAGAGAAGGGCCAAAAGTGTAAAAATGCCAAACCTATAACAGTTTTAACTGTCTAAAAAGGGCGCCAATCACTTTTACTGTTCACCCGTCTTCCCCATTTATCCAAGCAGGGTAAATCAAAGGGGTTTTCCAAATTAAAGGGTGCTTAGGTCAATTCATGAGCTCTCTTACACAAATGAAGGGACAAAACAGTCTTTATCAAAGGATTACTTAGCCCCTCTCAATCAAAGGACACGTCAACAATGGTGAAAGCACAAATTTATGTGGGTTTTTGTGCTAAAACACTCACAAAAGAAGCACAAACGTCACATCAATGGAATGACACGCTGGCAATCCTCAGGTGTCCTCAGCTTGATCAAACGGCCACAAATGAAGCTCAAATGATTGGAGAAATGATTGGCCAGGATTGAAAGATTGGAGAGCAGGGCAAGGGGGCTAGAATCTTCTTTCAGAGGCTATAAATAGAGGCTTTTTCTCACACACATGGAGAGTAGTTGTTTTTAAGTAGTAGCTTAATTTGAAATTTTTAGCTTAATTGTTTTAGCTTATTTTCCTTAAACTCGTTTTGTAATCTCCTTTCAGTAATGTAATCAAGGTTTCTAGTTAATAAAATTCAGTGTTTACTTTAAATCTTCTAAAATCTCTTTTATATAAGCTCATAATAAGCTCTTTCAGTCTATAAGCTGAAATAAAGCTGTTTGAATTCAGTATTAATCTTATCTAAACCTTAAATCAGTTAAATCTATTATGGATCTTATTAAATTTGAGCTTTTGGAAGGGGATCTTAACTTGGAAGAGATCCCAAGGACTTTACTCTAGCTTATCTAATAAGCTAGGGAGCTTGTAGCTGCCTTTATTGGTCCTCTTGTTTAGCTAGAGGAGTTTGTAAGTTTCTCTTTCATTTCCTTAAATTCTTGTTTTTAAATAATGATATTATTGCTCTGCTATGTTTTAGATTTGCTTATTTGCTTATCTCTTTGCTCTATTGTGTTTAAATATCTCTTCTAAGTAGTTATTAGTTATATGTTCTAGTCTGTTTTTGCTTAATATAGTTATAGATCAATTGTTTACTAATTTCTGTCATAAAAACTTATAAAATCCAAAAATATTAGCTTAATTAGTTAAGATCTTAGAATTTTACTTATTCAGTTGTTTAATCATGATTGCTAAGTTTGTTTTAAGCTAGTTTTTATCTGGTATTTAGTACTTGTTCATTAAATTACAACTTAAAAGTTTTTCTAAAATCTGTCATAACCAAAAGGGGTGTTTGGTTTAGTGCACTCTTGATTTACACTAGCAGTACTAACATAAGTTAGTACTGCTGAACCTTTACACTACCAGTACTAACTTCCAAGTTAGTACTGCTTTCACAAGTTAGTACTGTTAGCTTAGATTTTAGCTTGTCAAATTCAGTAGTATTAAGTTTAGTTATAGCTTATTATGAATTTAGCTTTAGTTTTCATTTTCTAGCTTATTACATAGCTTAATTTTGTTCTTAAAAATCAAATTGCATCAGCAGTACCTTCACTTGAAAGGTACTGCTGAACTTTTACACTAGCAGTACTAACCTCAGTTAGTACTGCTGAGTTCTTAGTTTAATTTAGAACAGTAATTTTAGGATTTAGCTTATCAAATTTTGTAGGACTTGAGTTTTAATATAGCTTAATATAGAATAATTCTTAGGTTACATTTTCTAGCTTATTTTCTTAGCTTATTTTTGCTGTCAAAAAGTTAAAAAGCCAAAAACAGTACTTAGAAACTTTAGGATTTAAATTTGTTAATTTAGCCTATGGGTCTAGATTTTCTAGCTTAATTAGATAGATTATAAGTAGTTTAATAAGTCCTTAAAGTTTTAGAGTCTAGTTTAGCTTTTTAAGTTTTTAAGCTCATTTGGATTTAGTGCTATCTTGCTTATTTTCTGAGTTTGCTTAGTTCATGCTAAATTTTAGTTGTTTAAAAATACTTCTAGGTTAAATTTCTTTGCATTTTTAGATTAAACACTTCATAAGCTTCTTAGAACACTTTTCCTTTTCCTTATTGAGCTTAATTTGAGCTCATTATAGCTGTTTTAGTAAAACATAGCCCAAACCCCTAGTTTCTGTAACAGCTTATTAATAAGCTCTTTTTAGAGCTTATCTTTGAGTTTCAGCCCAAGTAGCCTTTATTAATTTTGATCCCACTAGTTTCCTTTACAACTTTGCTTCTTTGAGTTTTTCATTTTAAGCTCTTTAAAATTTCGAATGCTTGTTGGACTTTATTTGTGATCGGGGTAGATTCTCAGGGTAGAAAGTGTAACTTTTCGATCTTAGTTGTTTTTCAGTTAATCCTTGCCCGTTAAATGTTTTAGCCCGTTAGTCCTTAAGTCTTTTACACAGTTAGTCCTTAAGTTAGTTCTTAATTAGTATATTAAGTTTTAACGGCTTCGCTCGCGCGCTGCGCGCGCGCATGCGCTCGTTTAATTAGTTTAATTAAACTTTTATAAAAAGAAAAAAAATTAGGGCTTTTATTTTTAATAATTTTTGGCAATTTTTCTTTATTTAGTGAAATTTTAGTTTACATTTTTAGGGATTTAAAATTTGTTTACTTGCTTAATTGTCATTATTTGTTGTTTCTATTTTAATAGTAATAGCTTATCCAAAATATCTTTGCTTCATTCAAATCAGGATCCGAACCTAAACGTGGTTTCAATTTCACTAGTCATTGGGGAAACGACCCGGGTGATCATACTTACCCGGTTAAACATACGTATATTATATATATTATATTATTTTTGTAAGTTTTAACTTTTTACCTTAGTTAAAGGTGAATAGTTGGAATTTACCTAAGTAGTATTTTTATTATATATTTTATAGGTGTGTTAAAACTACAACCAGCGACATAGAAATTTATCAAGGATATACGAATTACAATGATGTAAAGTCTTGTAGCGACTTACAATGGTCTAAGTTTTGGTTTCATGGTTTGCGTAGTCGAGTTCAACCCGTATTCACCCTAGTGTATAAATATAAAGCTCCAAAGCTTATAACCCAACTTCCTTAGCTATTATTCGTGATATTAAATCACCTTGTGTTCTTGGAATTGAAATGTGGGTTCGATTAACGGTGTTCGGGTTACCAATGTATGCCGAATGAAACCAAGGTGTAAGTGGGTAATGTTTATACTTGAGAGAGTTTAAGGTGATAAGGAAGAGTGTCAAATAAATTAGTGGGTCTTATTTATAGACAATGAGGCTAGTTACTCTTCCTAGTTATCCCTTAACCAAAATCGTACCCTAATGAGATGGTTTCCTCCTGCGCGTTTTTCGTTAATTCACCCATGGTTTTGTTAATATACCACAAAGTACAAGCTTTAATGAGCCTTAAGATGTACAAGATTTACTTAGCTAGTGAAATCTTTAGGTTTTGTGGGTTGGGGCTTGGTTAACCGCGACATAAGAAGGCAAGAAACAAAAGAAATGGTTATTAACCTTTGGTTAATAATAAGTAGGAAGAACATAAGGACATTCTTAATTATCCTTGAATTGTTACGAGATTGCTTAAGATTTTAGCTCATGGTTTGTGTGTATCTTCTATTTGCCACGCTAGGAGGATCAAGGAAACAAAAGGATTTTACTATACAATGTTAACAAATTCTAGTAGGAGACCATTAGGACTAGCATTTATGAGGATTAGAATGTACATGTACTTGTTAAGATCATTAGAGGATTTCTTTGCTAGATAAATCGCTTAGGACGATTCTTGTGAGCTTTACTTAGCCAAATTCGGCTATAACTGTCTTATTAAACAAGTTTTGTTCAAGTTTTGTCGTTTTAGGCATTTAAAATGGTTTGGGTTTGAGTATAGGTTTGTTCTTAGGTATTTTCGTGGATTTGCGTACTAAGTGCTTTTATTACGAAACGTAAGCCATTTACGTGACCAATAAAAATAAAATGAGCAAAGCAATAATTATTGTCCTAATAATTACTAGACACTTACTTGACAATAACTTAATTTTATTTGGTGACCATTTACGTTATGTGATTCATTTCTAGTCTTCGCGATTTAGCTAAAAGAAAAATTAAAGGTAAATCTAGTATCGGACTAAATATATAGTGTATCATTAATAGTGTGTTCAATTGACATGAAAATGAGAAATGTTACAGTCTCCACCCGTTAAAAGAGCTTTGTCCTCAAAGCTTAAGACCTTGTAGTAGATGACGAAGTCCGTTTTGTGAAGAGATGTGGGTATTTCTTTTTGAACGAATCTTTACATTCCTAGGTGAACTCAGGGCCCCGCCTTAGAGTTCATACCAATCCATATCCAGAAACGGAACCTTAACCAATGGTATCTGGCGTCATTCAATCATTTGAAATCGTTTGATCTCCCGTTCCATGATTTCAACGGGCTCTTCCACAAACTGGAGCTTGTCGTCAACGTGAATTCCTTCTAACGGCATGACTAATGGTTCGTCAGCGTAACATTTCTTCAGATTAGACACATGGAAAGTATGGTGAACCCTGCTCAACTCTTGAGGAAGTTCCAGCCTGTAGGCAACTTTCCCAACCTTGGCTAACACCTTGAAAGGTCTGACATATCTCGGGTTCAGCTTGCCCCGCTTACCGAATCGTACAACCCCTTTCCAAGGTGAGACCTTGAGCATAACCCTATCCCCAACTTCGAACTCCATGGGCTTCCGCTTCAAATCAGCGTAGCTCTTTTGTCGATCCTGAGCAGCTTGAATTCTCTGCTTGATCAGGACGATCTTTTCCGTTGTTTCTTGGATCAATTCCGGACCAGTCAGTTGAGCTTCTCCAACTTCGGCCCAGCACACAGGTGATCGACATTTTCGGCCATAAAGTGCCTCATAGGGTGCGGCCTTTATGCTAGCGTGATAACTGTTGTTATATGAAAATTTGGCTAATGGCAAATGTTTAACCCAGCCCTTGCCAAAATCGATCACGCAAGCACGTAGCATGTCCTCGAGAGTTTGAATAGTCCTCTCGCTCTGGCCGTCGGTTTCTGGATGATACGCAGTGCTCATACTTATATCTGTACCCAAAGCTTTCTGAAATGATTTCCAAAAATTTGACGTGAATCTTCCATCACGATCACAGATGATTGAAACAGGTATTCTGTGTCTTGCTACTATCCTGTTCAGGTACAACCTTGCCAACTTATTTAATGGGTCATTCTCCCTTATTGGCAAGAAGTGAGCAAATTTTGTAAGTCGATCCACAATCACCCAGATGGTGTCAAAACTGTATGATGACTTAGGAAGCTTGGTGATAAAATACATCGTGATATTATCCCACTTCCACTCGGGTATTGCTGGTTGTACTAACAATCCTGATGGCCTTTGATGTTCGGCCTTGACCCTTGCACATGTCAAGCACTTGCTAACATATGTGGCGATGTCAGCTTTCATATTGGGCCACCAATATAGCTTTTTCACGAATGAAGAACTATCATTTCACACTGACGAAGTAAAGGATCGACGAAGAAAATTTGCATTTCATCGAAGGAACTCCATTGAATCAAGGATGGATATGTGAAACAACTTAAGCAAATTCGATTCCTATAGTTAAAGTTTGATGGAACTCGAGTCGTGGACCGGAGTATACTTGGGAACGGGAGGACCAGATGTGGAAGAAATACCCACATTTCTTTGATTTTAATAAGAAACGGGCAACAAGATGAATTGATCTTCGAGGATGAAGATCCCTTTTTAGGGGAAAATGCTGTGACAATCCGTCAAATTCAAGTCTTTATTTTATTCTCAAGTATTCATTATAATTTTCAATTTTATGTTGAGATATGAACTCACGGCTAATCGGGAAGAAATTAGGGCTTACACTTGTAATTAAGTAACGTTTACAAAGAACCGGAGAATCCTACGTTAAGCATCAATGTTTATACTTCCAAAATGTCGTAGAAATATTTTTATTACATTCGTTTTTATTTTTCGTGTCTCGTACTATTTTTACGTTTTACGAAAAACAGCTTCAAATCGTACCTTTTTAAATATTGGACTTTGATAATACCCGCATTTACAGAATGTGGGACAAGTTTTTTATAACTTATCCCACTTATCTCCCCTCCCATTGGGGCGGATTAAACAAAGTGGGAGGTGTCCACTTTGTGTTGATCTTTGCTCCATACTTGCACACTTGTCCTTCTTTGTCCAAGACTTATAAAAGACCATTTTGACCATCTCATACACACACAACACATTTTATACACTCAAAATTCTGAATTTGTCTCTTCCTCCTCCTCCCTTGACGCCACACACATACCACAAACACCCATTTTTATAAATTTTTGAAGATCAAAGATTAAGCACACTAGTGAATATGACTACCTAGTGTAATCCCTATATTTTTGAGGTGATTTAAAGAGGTTTTAAAGAATATTATATTCAAGTTGGGGCTGAGATTATACAAGTATTATAAAGTTATGTTGGGTAAATAAAATGGTGATCTGAAATAATTTGGGTGAAGATCAAAGTTGGAGTAGAAGGGTTATATTGTTTTTTTATCAATTGATCATTCTCATCATTTATTTAGGGTAAAACTCTACTTGTTTTCATTATTATTGTATTTATGATTTCCTTATTGTATATGTAAATGTATGATATATGATGTTCAAGAGGTGAAATTGTCCATGTATGCATAGATCTAGGTTAAAAAATGGCTTAATCAACTATTGAAACTAGCTAGAAATCACTAAAAATTATGGGTTGATGTTAACAGTAAGTTATGGAATTTTGAGTAACTTTGAGAGTTGATTTGTATACTTTAAGTTGTAGACAAATGTCTTGTGATCATGTAGCAAATTGGATCCCCATTGGAATGTAAAAATTGAGTAAGTTATGGACAAAATACTAAAACTAGTTGATTCTGACCTTGCTATACAGATGGCACAAAAAGTCATACTTACGTACTGAGTTGATTAAAAAGTTAAAACTGAAACTAAGGATGTAAAGTTTTCAATTATATCATTTACGGTTATTAAAATACGACTATTTTTGTAAACCTAAACGTATATAAAATTTTACGTCTACACAAACACTATACTTAATAAAACATTTTTACCACTAAAACCCGAGGTGGTAGGACCCACTTCTTGGGAATTTTTAAAAGGCTAACATACTGATAATAAAAGTATCCCAACCTCGAGAACCCAAAAAATTATAACAAGAGCCATTTATAAGCTTGAATGGGCCATAAGGCCTAATTGGGCCACTAGGCCCAATGTATTAAAATAGACATATTAGACTTGGCTTTAAGTCCAACCCACTTGGGCTTAATTAATAGGCTAAGACCTGGTCCTGGGTTAATAATATAAACCTAAACATTTAATGGACTTACTTATGGGCCTATTGGGCTTTTTGGGATATATTGGACCATAAGAGTAAAAATGGCAAATAAAAACTAGTTAAAAACCGAGAAAAACCTAAGTGTGAAATAATTAAATCATTGGGTCATGATCATCATATAAAATACATGTATATATATACATACTTATTTATTTTACGAGTCATCGTTAATTTTATCGGCTAGAAACCTAAGACCCATTACAATTTGTATAGGTCTCGGTTGATCGACGCGCTTACGCCCGAAGTTCTTATCTATCGATATTCTCTTCCGACATCACCAAGTGAGTTCATAGCCTCGCATTTTAATACTTTAATTGTTTCATAAACCCGCGAGGGAGATAACATGCTTGTTTTTAAAATAGAACACAAGGGAGATTGTATGCTAGTTGCCTCGATTATTATTATAAGTTAGCTTAACTCGCTAGATAAAAGACCTGCGGAAATCATGAATTGTTAACTACCGGGAAATGGTAGACGCTTATACATGAAATAGTACTATTTGGAGGCTGCCACCTCCAATCCGTGACGACTGGCTATCGTCAAGTGTCGGGAATATGACACAACGGATGCGTTGTATAGAGAATAATATGCACTCATAGCGAGGGTGTATAGTAGGCATACCTTGTTGGGAACCCCAACATAATTAGATGGTAACGTACAATGTCATGAGACTTATAAATAATCCCCCGATATAACTTTGTTTGGCCACAACGTTATATCCTGATGAATATTAAGAAATGATACTTATGTTTGGAAATTTTATTGTTTATATATATAAACTCTATGGATTCACTCAACATTATTGTTGACGTTTTAGCATGTTTTATCTCAGGTCCTTGAAGGTAATTCGGCGATGGAGATTTTGGTTGTCGCTTATGGAAACCTAAATGTTTTGAAGGCCCATTAAATAAAAGTCATTCGAAGATGATTTGCAAAAATGTTGTATGAATTATGAAACAATTTGGGACCTACGATGTAACTTTTATTTTGAATGAATGTATTTAAAAACGTCTATTTTCGAGTCATTTTCTATGCTTGAGTTGTTATATTATAACGTAGTACCCCAAATGACCCTTCCGCTGAGATATATAAAAATGGGGGTGTTACATTCACAATTCTCATCTATGGCAGACTTAACCTTTGCCGATTCTCACAATATGGTGGCAGAGATAGTTGATTTTCTTAATGCTAGTCCTATCAGGTATGCATTAACTATAAGTCCAACTGTTTATGTGTCCTATAGAGAAGGAAATTATTTTATATATATATATATATATATATATATATATATATATATTGAAAAATATATATGTTATAATATGAAATTTTCATTTATTTGAATATAAATGTTAATTATGTAATTATTTTAATACTAATACGAGATATTTATACTATAATTGTCAGGAGAACCTAAGCACCTTAACGCGCCAACGAAAGCTATTCCCGAAGTGAACCCATTTGTTCCCTGAGCCGACCACGTTAGGATGCCCATGATCCTAACGAAATGGTTGACATTCCGATGAGGAGGAAGTTAGTAGATTACGATGAAGAAGAACCTGAAGAAGAACCTGAGGAAGAACCCGAAGAAGAACCAGAACCAAATAATAGGCATGGGAATCAGTTTGCCCAACATCCTAACCCACAGCCCGGTAATATGAATGGTTGGTTAAAGAGGATGATGATATGAATGAATGTTAATAATGAGATAACTGAGGATGAGGATGTTGAGATTGAGGTCGATGATGATGCGGAGTTGATCTTTCCTTATGAGGTGGGAGGGTGACCAAACCCCGCCACCTAGAGATGAGTCTTCTGATTCTGAGCCTCCTAATGCGGAGTCATCCTGATGCTGTATCATCCGATTCAAATATCACTGATTCTGAGTCATAGATGAGGATTTTAATGTTCACCTTGTGCTCTGTTGGGAATTCTACCAAAAGCCTTATGATATTCGTGACTTTCCGAGGGGCTTATATGAGGTAGGAGAGTCATCTTCTGCTCTTGACTTATCATATGTTGTGGATTGGCACCTTGGGCTTTTAGACGTGATTTGGAGACGTCCCGTACACGAGCTAGATTTACAGAGGCTGAGTTGAGTACAAACCAAACTGAGATTGCTCTTCTTAAATCTAAGGATAAAATCGGGGAGAAAGAAAGGGAAATACTTAATCATGATTTGGAAAATGTCGAGCGTGCTTTGGGTAATGTTCTCGAGAGGGTGTCGGTATTGGAGAGTGGGGAGAATGCCACATTGAAGAAAAGATTGGATGAGATTGAGACTAAGTTGGCATGGGCTCGTATGGAGCATAATATTGCTGAGAGGAAGGTTTGCCAAGAGTCCCGATGTGGAATAAGAATCTTTTTACTTGGATATGGTTCGTATTGGGGCTGTTCCGAAGCCGCCATCTGATGATGAGGATACCGAGCGTCCGAGAAAGAAATCGAAGAACTCTACTTCTGATGGGACCGAGGGACCTTCCGAGCCACGTGGACCACCTAGTGACTCTTAGTAGATTAGTTTATCATTAGTAGTATCTTTTGTAAATCACTAACTAAACGTGATGTCAGTTAGTAGAACTAGTCTTTTTGGAGTTGTATAGCATTAGAATGATGACAAGTAAATGTATGACAATGCAACCTGTACTTTGTTTGTTGATAATGAAATGACTATCTTTGGTTCTATTCTATGTTGTGTTGTTGTTTACCTTTCTTTTCTTGTTCATCTATATTGTTCCTTTTGCTTAAAACAAGCATTAAATGGAATACTCATTAATGATTTGATTTGTGTTGTAACAGGATCATGCCGCCAAAAGCAATGTCTGAGCACGTATGCGCGAGGTTATTAGGGAACAAGTTTTGCCACAGTCTATGGCTGGAAATTATGCAAATATGAACCGCGGAGCCGTGTGGATGAAAGTCCGGTGGTGCTGGAGCGGTGGGTGCTAGGAGCGTGGTGCCGGTGACCAGCAGCGCCCGAAAGACTGGGTGTACTATATGTAACATTCCATGAAGTTGTACCCAACAACCTTCTAAAAAGGTCACCAAATGTGCCGTAAGATTTTGTCAGTAGTTTGAGAAACTAGAATCTGTGTTCCGAATCAGTAATTGCAACGAAAGGGATAAGGTGAAATTTACAACTGCTACTCTCCAACGTCATGCATTGACTTGGTGGAATGAAAGGATTGCTTCCATAGGTATTGATGCTGCTAATGGTACTCCATGGACTAAGGTGAGAAAATGGATGACCGAGGAATTTGTCCCTCGAAGTGTTTTTCAAAGGCTGGAGCAAGAATTTGTCAACTTGAAGTTAAAAGGGACTGATATTGATGGGTATACAAACCGATTTCATGAGTTGGCCTTATTGTGTCCTAGAATGGTGGAGCCTGAACAGGTGAAAGTGGAGCAGTATATTTGTGGGTTGTCGAAGAATATACGTGGTGATGTGACATCATCGAGGCCTACTAGTATTGATGAGGCAGTCCGTATGGCTTATCAACTCATGGGACAAATAATACAAGACAAGACTGATGAGGTTTTTGAAAGTGAAAAGAGGAAAGGTAAAGGAGATCGTGGTGAAAACCGACGCGATTACAATCGTCGACAAAACCAAAGAAAGGCTAATGCTGGAGCTATGACCAATGCTGTACCAAATGACAATGAAGTTTGTCCAAAATGCAAGAATAAGAAGCATGGTAGGGATTGTTGGAAATTTGGTAAGTGTGGTAAGTTGGGGCACAAGACTGCTGCTTGTTGGAGCCTTGACAAAAAGAATGTGTATTTGTTTTAGTTTGCAAATGAAAAGGGTCCACCGAAAGCGATATTGCCCTAGAAGTGAAAAAGAATGGACAAGGTGGAAATAACCGTGGAGCTGTTTACAAGTTGGGAGTTGTGGATGCTCAGCAAGATCCAAAATCGAGTACTAGTACGCTTCTTAACTCAAAACCGAAAATGCTACAAACTGCTTTAATTGATTACGGTGTCAATAAAAAGTATTGTGTCTCCAATTTTTAGTCCCCTTACATTGATATTGAACACGGTTTAGAGTTGGATACTAGTTGATGTTTGACTTTGGCGACGAAAAGTAGTTTAGTACCAATAATGTATTAATAGGATGTATACTAAATCTTTTAAACCATTCTTTTCCAATCGATTTAATGGTAATAGAACTAGGAAGTTTTGATATCATTATTGGGATAGATTTGGTTTCACGATATGATAGCCGCTATTTATTGTGTGAAGACTAAAGGACTAGAATTCCCCTAGAAAAGTAAGACACTGGTGATCGAAGGCAATATTAATAATTCCGATTTAAGATCGTTTTCTTGCATTTAATGCCCAAAAGTATATTCGAGAAGGTTGTGTACAATTTCTTAGCTCAAGTAACTTAACAATAATCCAAAGAGAAGCGATTAGAAAGATGTTCCTATGTTCCCAAGATTTCCCTATGTAATTTCCCGAATGATTACCAAGACTTCCGCCACACAGGAAAGTTGAATCCGGATTGAAATCTTTTTCCCGGTGCTTGCACCTGTGGCGCGTGGGCCCAAATCGTAAGCACCATCTGAAATGAAGGAGTTGCCAAGCAACTGCAAGAGTTTTTGGATAAAGGTTTCTATTCGACCCGAGCTCATCACCGTGGGGAGTCCGCTCTTGTTCGTGAAGAAGAAGGATGTATTCATTTCCGAATGTGCATTAGATACTGAGAACGAATTAGTTGACAATCACGAATCGATATCCATTACCAAGCGATTTATGATCTAATTTGATCAGCTGCAAGTTTCTAGTGTGTTATTCGAAGATGATTTATGATCTGGTATCATCAATCAACTTCGTATTCCCCTCGAGGAAGACATTCTAATATAAATTCTAATTATAGCGTTTAGAGCTCGTTATGGACATTAAAGAGTATCAATAATAGCCTTTTAGACTGACTAAAGCAACCTGCAGTATTCAAGGATTTTATGAAACACGGTGTGCAAATCTGTATCTGATAAGTTCTAAATGTATTCATGATGACATTCGATTTATTCCAAAAAATAAAAAAGAACAATGGAGAACATATGAAGACTATCTTGACTTTGCTAAGGAGCGAAAAAGTATGTACACAAAGTTTTTTGAAATGTGATTTTTAGCTTGATTCCGTGCAATTCCTTGGCCATGTGATTGATAGTAGTGGAGTTCATGTTGATCCTGCAAAGATCGAAGCCAATAAAAATTGGGTTGCACTGACTACACCAACTGAAGTGCGACAATTTTTGGGTTTGGCGGTATTGTATCGAGAGGTTTATTAAGGAGTTTTCTCTAAATCCAAACATTAACTAAACCACTCAGAAAAATAAGCTTTATGATGTGGGACGATTGACCGAAAGGAGGCATATTCAAAATATTACAGCTGAAAATTGTGATGTGCTCCAATATTATCACTACCCGAAGGAAGTGAAGACTTTGTTGTGTATTGTGATGCATCCCTTAAAGGATTTGAGCTGTTTTGGATATCCGCGAGAAAAGGTGATGCGCACATGCCTCTAGGCAAACGTTAGGAAAGAATGAAGAAAATTATACGACCCATGACTTGGAATTTGGAGCGGTGGTTTTTGTTCTTCGACTGTGGAGACATTATTTGTACGGCACTAAGTGTACGGTATACACCAATCACAAAAGCCTACAATATATTTTGGAACGGAAAGAGCTAAATATGAGGCAGCGTAGATGGATTGAACTCTGAGTGATTACGATTGTGTTATTCCCGATATCACATCGGGAAAGGCAAATGTGGTCGCTGATGAACGTGAGCAGGAAGGAAAAAGAAACCGATACAGTGCGTGCTTTGTTGTGACGCTACATAACAATTTACCCGAACAAATTCGGAATGCACAAGTGAAGCGTGCAAGGAGGAAAATATTGGTGCTGAAGGATTTCGTGCGAAGGAAGCCATTTAAGTTAGATCCGATGGTACGAAATTTTCAGAAAGGACGAGTATGTTACCATTATTTGGAGGATTTGAGATGTCTAATCATGAAGGGAATACATTCATACATCAAATTATTCCATTCATCCTTGATCGGATAAAATGTACCATGATTTTGAGGAAGTTATACTGGAGGCCGAAAATGAATAGCTGACATTGCAAACATAAGTTAGTAAGTGTTTGACATGAGCGAAAGTCACGCTGAAACACCAAAAGCTGACAGGATTACTTCAGGCAGCGCGAAATTCCCTGTTTGGAAATGGGAGAGAATAACAATGGTATTCATTACTTAGAGCTTCCAAGAACATCATTTGGATAAGATTCAATATGGGTCCATTGTTGACCGATTAGAGAAAAATCTGCTCACTTATTCCGATGAATGAAAAGTATCAAATGAGAGCTTACTCTAAAAAAAAAAAAGATTGATTGTATTTGAAGGAGAATGGTTTGTAGGCCACGGGGTGCCCCGTGTCGAATTATTTTCGATTGAGACCCTCGTTTGCATCAAGATTTGAGATCTCTCAAAAGACATTAGGAACGAATTTGGAATAGAGCACTGCTTACCATCCTAAAACTGATGGTCATAGTTGAAAAATGATATAAAACATTAGAATACATGTCTGCGTGCTTGCCGTGATGACTTTGGTAAGTGGCTAATACAAGCACTTACCTTTGGCTGAATTCTCATACAAATAATAGTTAACACCTATGTATTAAGCCCGCACCTTCGAACTCTATACGAAGGAAATGTAGATCGCTTGTATGTTGGAGTGAGGTTGGAGATGCCCAACTCACGGGACCAGAGATGATTCGCGAAACGACGGAGATGATTGTGCAAATCAAGAATCTGATATTAGACTGTCTCGTAAGTAGACAAAAAGTTATCGAGGATGTGAGACTAAATTAGGAGTTTTTGAAGTGGGTGACAAAGTTATGCTGAAGTAACACTGTGGAAAGTTGTTGATCGATTTGGTAAAATGTGGAAATTAAGTCCCCTTTATAATTGGACCATTCAAGATTTTATCAAGATGGGTCCGTGGCATATAAACTGGAATTACCCCGAGAGCTTCAAGGAATACACAATACATTCCATGTGTCGAATTTAAAGAAATGTTTATCAGATGAAGAACTTATCATTCCACTCGACGAAGTATAGATCGACGAGAAGTTGCATTTCATCAAAGAACCCATTGAAATCAATGGATAGAGAAGTAAAACGATACTTAAGCAAAGTCGGATTCCTATAGTTAAAGTTCCAATAGGAACTGCGAGTCCGTGACCGGAGTAATACTTGGGAACGTGAGGACTAGATGTGAAGAAATACCCACATCTCTTGATTTTAATAATGAAGCGAGCGAACAATTGAATTGATCTTCAGGACCGAAGATCCTTTTTAGGGGGAAATGCTATGACAATCCGTCAATTTCAGGTCGTTATTTTATTCTCGAGTATTAATTATAATTTTCATTTTTATGTTGAGATATGAACTCACGACTAACCGGGAAGAAATTAGGGCTTACACTTGTAATTTAAGTAACGTTTATGAAGAATCGGCGAATTCTACGTTAAGCATCGACGTTTATATTTTCAAAATGCCGTAGATATAATTTTGTGTGGCCTTCGTTTTTATTTTTTCGAATCTCGAACTATTTTTACTTTTACGAAAACAACTATAAAACGTACTTTTAAAATATCAGACTTTTGATGGATACCCGCATTTACAAATTGTGGTCAAGTTTTAAACTCAACCCACTTATCTCAACCCTCATAGGGGCGGAAATTACTAAGTGGGAGGTGCCACTTAGTGATTGAACCTCATCTCAAAGGTTATACACTTGGCATTTTTAGTTAATCACTCATAAGGCTATATTATACCATCACACACACACACTAGTCATTTTATTAACAAAAATCTGAATTTGTCTCTCCCTCCTCCTCCCTTGACGCCACACACACACCACAAACACCCATTTTATAAATTTTTGAAGATCAAAGATTAAGCACACTAGTGAATATGACTACCTAGTGTAATCCCTATATTTTTAAGGTGATTTAAAGAAGGTTATATTCAAGTTGGGGCTGAGATTATACAAGTATTATAAAGTCATTTTGGGTAAATAAAATGGTGGTCAAAAATTAAATTAGGGTAAAGATCAAGAGTGGTGTAGAAGGGTTCCATTGTTTTGGTCATTTATTCATCATTATTCTCATTTTGTTGGGTATAATCTTTACTTGTTCTTGTTGTATTTATGTTTTTGATTTCATTTTATGTATGTACATGTATTGTAAATGATGATCAAGTAATAAAATGGTTCATGCATGCATAGATCTAGATTAAAAATGGCTTAATCAACTATTGAAACTAGCTAGAAATCACTAAAAATTATGGGCTGATGTTAACAGTAAGTTCTGGAATTTTGAGTAACTTTGAGAGTTGATTTGAATACTCTAGGTTTTAGACAAGTGTCTTGTGATCATGTAGCAAATTGGATCCCCATTAGAATGTAAAAATTGAGTAAGTTATAGTCAAAATACTAAAATTAGTGGAAATCTGACCCTTAGCTTACCGATGGTGTATAAAAAAAAGTCCACATTACGGACTGAGTTGGTTAAAAAGTTAAAACTATGAGACCTAGATAAAATCATGTAGGTTCTAAACCAGTTGGATGGTTAACCAACTCCTTATTGTTTGTAAATGGCATCAAAAATCATGAAAGTGAGATTTCAGTCGGAATTTGTAACTTGACCTTATGTCTAAGAATAACCCTATGTATATGTATACTAAAAGAATGTACTAAAATGAGTTGAATCTTTAAGTTGACATAAATCAATATGAAGCCAAGCATATAAATATATAAATTATACCATATACGGTTATAAATTAACGACTATTTTCGTAAACATAAAAAGTATACAAAATTTACTACTAACCACGAACCCTATATCAATGAAAAGCGATTTTTTTTAACAAAAACCCTCATGGTGTTAGGACCACCTTCTTGAGAGTTTTTTATAAAGTTAACCGTTACTGATAATAAAATTAAAGTCCGACCTAACGAGAACCCGAAAACTTATAATAAGCCTCATTTACAAGCTTGAAATGGGCCAAAAGCCTAATGGGCACTATGCCCAATGTATTAAAATAGACATATTGGACTTGGTTTTAGCACTAACTCACTTGGGTTTAATTAATGGGCTAAGACTTTTCTTGGTTAATAATATCAATCTAAACATTTAATAGACTTACTTATAGGCCTAATGGGCTTTTTTGATATATTTGGACCATAAGAGTAAAATGAGCAAATAGAAACTAGTTAAAAACCTAAAAAACCTAAGTGTGAAATATTAAATCTTGGTCCATGATCATCATCATAAAATACATGTATATATATACATACTTATTTATTTTACGAGTCATCGTTAATTTTATCGGCTAGAAACCTAAGACCCATTACAATTTGTATAGGTCTCGGTTGATCAACGCGCTTACCAAGTGAGTTCATAGCCTCGCATTTTTACACTATTAATTTTTATATAAACCCGTCGAGTGGAGATAACATGCTCGTTTTTTTAAAATAGAACACTAAGGGAGATTGTATGCTAGTTTGCCATCAGATTATTATATGAGTTAGATATAACTCCTCGCTTATAGTAAAAAGACCTACGGAAATCAAGATATGTTAACTATCGAGAAAATGGTATACGCTTATAAACATGGAAATTAGTAACTATTTGTGAGGCGCCATCTCACAATCCTGAACGACTAGCTATAGTCAAGTGGACGGGAAATATAACACAACGATGCTTGTATAAGAGAAATTATATTTCACTCATGCGAAAGGGGTGTATAGTAGGCATACCTTGTTTGGAACCCCAACATAATTAGATGGTAACGTTCAATGTCATGAGACTTATAAATAATCTCCCGATATAACTTTGTTTGCCTACCAAATCGTTATATCCTAGATGAATATTGAGAAATGAACTTGTGTTCGGAATTTTTGTTTATATAGATAAATCTATGAAAGTCACTCAGACATTATTGTTGAAAGTTTTAGCATGTTTTTAATATTATGTCCTTGATGGTAATTCGGCAATGGAAATTTGGTTGTCAGCTAGTATTGGAAACCTAATTGTTTTGAAGCCCATTTAATAAAGTCATTCGAAGAAATTAGCAAAAATGTTGTACAGAAATTAGAAACATTTGGGGACCTATATGTAAACTTTTATATCGAAAATGTATTTAAAAAAGTCTATTTTCGAGTCGTTTTCTATGCTTGAGTTGTTATATTATGACGTAGCACCCCAAATGACCCTTCTACTGAGATATAATGAAAATGGGGGTGTTATAATTTGCCTTTTTCGTTGATAAGTGTGGGGGTAAAACCCGATATTTTTTAACATTGAGATCAATGTTTCATTTTAAGTGTGGGGGGTATTTCTATCGAAATGTGATCATATCTGTGCCTATTTGTGTTCCCACGCAACCCCGTTTTGACCAATATTTTAAAATTTTTATTGTTTTATTATGATATATATATAAGGTAAAAAAATGATGAAAAAAATGATGAAAATATTAAAATATATAAATAAGTAGGCCCGTAGAACTTGGTAGCTTTTGACTTGATCGAGTTTTAAACTCTAGCTTTCTCCTTAGCTTTTTAGACTAAGCGTTTGCTCAACTTTAAAATTTTGCAAAGGACGAAATATGATAGAGTTAAATATAAGTTTGATGCTAAGCGTGGATTTATTGGATATCTTTAGAAGCTACGTAGAGGTTTATTAGGGATTTTTGCTCCCACAACTTTTAAAAAATAATATAAAACTAAACGCTATATAATTGTTGAATAAAATAAAGTTGCTTTAGGTTTTTGCGATTCTTAGTTTAGATCACTTTGTAGAGATTCCTTCTGGTGAATTAGATGCTTGGACTATTTGATGTGCATTGGAGTCTTTACATTCAAGCTTTTCATTGTGATGCAAATTATGGGACAAATGTATTATTAAATTCAGATTTTTATTGAATCAACAAATGTTATTATTCAAACGACACCTAGAAGTCGTTCTCTTTTATCTATTGCTGTGTATTACGAAGTAACACCCCATAATGGTATTCCGCTGCGTTGTATGTGATTTTTGGGGGTGTTACAGTTTAGACATATCTTATTATACATAGGTTTTGATACTCAAACCATGCAATCATTTGAAAATTACTAAAGCATCACGCTTTAAAAAGGTATTTAAGAAAACATTTCACTTATACACATTTTTGGTTACAAAAGACTTTGACTCATCCAAAATAGTACCATCTCCGAAACACGAACGCCCAAATGAAAATTGTTATCATGGTCACACAATTAACCAAATTATCAAGTATAAGGTTCTCATTCTCGTATCAACCCTTTTATCTTAAAAGGAGTCTTTTAGGCGATGGTCATACAATCCAACAAATAGAGTGATAACACTCCTAGGCGAGTTGCTCCTAGGGTAACTAATGACGTAATCCGTCTCATCAAATGTCTTCAAGAACGAAACGTTAAAGTAACAGATTTCCTCAATAAGAATAATGTCAATCCACATAGTGGATGAGAAAATAATCGCGTGTAATACGCAAAGTAGGGTCATATACCCTATTGAATGCCAGAATTGGCGCGAGGAAAACAAGTTTTGTGTCCTATTAAGATCAAAGTATGACAGGGTAAAAGTACACTTTAAGATATGAAAGAGAGCTATACGTGTCGTAAATAGCGTTACAACAAGTCGGCTACCAGCTGGAGTTCAACTCCCAACCAAAAATAAGACGGTTATGACATATCAAAATATTCCTCCAACAACGCCGTTGGGATGAATCGATCAACCACAAAGTGGTTATGTACTAATCGAGCACTCCTGCTCACTTTCACAGCCAAAATGTTTGGTTTAATAATATGACGAAATAAGATAAAAACGTGATCAAAATATAGGTCCGCTTAGTTTCTAATAACGAAGGAGTGAACGTCTCTACATGTCGTGCATACGCAGTCCATCTGTTGCTCGCCTCGAGTTTTGACTCGAAATTTATCGATGAGTCCTTGATGTGCGCTAAAACACACATCATTTGTACCTCAGAAAATGCTAATAAACAGACTAAAACACTAAAATATGGATAAATATGTTGCAAATATGTTTGTATTGTGTTTTTATGTCTTACAGGTACAAAAGATTGAAAACGAAGCAAAAAACGGTAATTTTCGGGTGACTTTCGATGACGTTTTCACGTTTATCGAGGTTCAAACGAAGTCGTGAATATTCCACGATCACACCATTGGAAAGAGCACGAAATTATGAGTCCAACGGTACCGGCCTTTCATATGTGGACCTTTTTATTTTGAACCTTTTTCGTCCCTGTTTGAACCTTTAGTTATATAAATCTGGTTCATGTTAATAAAGGGTTAAATAAAACATAATGCATATGTTTATTAAAGGATTGCCTAGCTCAGTTGGACTTGGGACATCCCTTGAGTTTTAACTCGGGAGGTCCTGAGTTCGATTCTGCTATGGCTCCTTTTGGGATTGTCCACGTCAGCATCCACGTGGATCCACGTGGCGACCTGATCCAGACCCGACCCGACCCATGACCCGATCCAGACCCGACCCGGCCCATGACCCGATCCAGACCCGCCTGTTGACTGGCGATCAACCACCATTGACCGGTGGTTGACCGGTTGTCCAACGGTGGTCCGGCGGTGGTCAACGGTGGTCTACCACCGTTGATTGTCGCTGGCCATCATTGACCGCCGCCGTTGACCACCGTTGACCGGTGGTTGACCGACGTTGACCGGTGGTTGACCGTCGTTGACCGGCCACGTGGAATGCCACGTCATGGCCGCTGTCCAATGACAGCCTGCCACGTGGCAGGTCTGACGCATCTTGCATGTTACTATGCAGGTAGCGACGTACGAGGTGCAGTGCACGTGATCCGAGGGCATTTATGTCCAATGATTGATAATGATTGGCTAAGGATTAAATGCGTTGATCCAAAGCAATAAATGAGTGGCTATGCATAAATGGAAGCAGCTGGAATGAGCGCGAAATGACCAATATACCCCTCCAACTTGAGCTATAAATGCAAATCTCCACCAGACGAATGGGGAGATCTTTTCATTTGTATTTCTTAAATTTCACATAGTAGTAGGTTTAAAGTAGGAGTAGCATAGTTTTAGATTATTTAGTTTGCTTATTGTAAAAGCTTTCAAGCTTATTCTAGTTTATTGTAATCAAGATTTTGAGCTTATTAATGAAGATGTTTAAGGTTGGTTTTTATTAAATGCTTATTATTTCTTAATGCTTATTTTCTTTTTATGCTTATTCTTCTACTCTTTCTCTTCTTTTGCTTATTTCCAAATAAGCTCATGCTTGTAGCTTATTTTTGGATCCGATCTCTTAAGCTTATATTCTAATAAGCTTCTTTAATAGCTTATTTAGACTAGCTTATTTTATATTATTTTTGATTTAGAGCTTTTCGAGTGAGCTTATTTTAGCTTATTTTCGATTGCTTATTTTTATTCAAGCTTATTTTTTATATAGATCTAAATCTTGAAATATACCCGATCCAAGTTCACTTGATTGAACACCTTAGTTTCGGGTAGATTTAGATCTAAAGTTTTCATCTTTTTATTAGCTTATTGTCTTTAGAATAAATAATTGCTTATTTTGTCTTAGTAGCTTAATATTATCTTGTTCATCTTAATCCTTGATTGTTTTAATGTTGATAAAATCTATCCAACACTTAGGCGATGAGCTTATGGGTCTTATAAGCTTATTTTACTATTAAAGCTTAAAGCTTTTTAGTTTTTAAGGCTATTTAGTATATAAAGTTTGTAGCTTTATTAACTAAGCAGTCATAAAAACTAATAAAGTTTTAATTCGTCTCCATTTTCTTCAATCGGGTTTTTCTTTCTTTTCTTTTTCTCTTATTAGTAGTTGTAGCTTATTATTTAGTTTAAAAATGTTTGCTTTGTTGATGAGTGTTAGTTTTATTAATATGTGTAGTGAGTAGATTTTTATATATGCTTGTTAAGTGTTAAATTGTTTAGAGAATTAAGT
>BQNB010028163.1:0-32234 GCA_026074375.1 Tanacetum coccineum | reverse complement strand
AAGCAATCAAAGCGAGAAAACAAGTTACATTTATCGTGTACGTAGAGATAAAATCAATCATATAATTTTGACAAGTGTTTATCAGGTTTATAACTTTTCAGGCATCGACATTTAACTTGAGCATCTCACAAAAGGGATATATATTTGAATTCTCATAAAGCCACTCGATAGGGTTTCTGTTTGTCAGATCACTTAATTTACAAAAACATAATCTAGATAGCTACCATATGCTTGTACAAGACACATATACATGACCGATGGGGCGTGAGCACCAGGCAAAATCTCAAAGAGGCAAAATGTGAGGTTATGATACGGGTTTTTAAGCATGGATGAAACATGAGGTATAAATATGATTACTATGCCAATCCAAAGTCATATTATCACTAAATAACATAACACTTTTTCAAAGATTTTTTTTCTTCTTTTTTTTGATCAAATCAAATAACATTGACTATGGCGGGCACAGGGTTTAAGGATTGGCAGATTGTACTTGGGGATTTTTAGTACTAAAAGCGAGTGTTGTAGTGGTAATGTATACTTTACTGGTTCATTTTGGTTTTAAATTAAATTTCCTCTTATCATGCAAAATTGTCTATAAATTAACCTCACTGCAATCTAGTAAATGATGATAAAGCACAAGTTTTAGAGCTACTAAATTATCGGCACTCTCATAAAATACACAACTAGTATGCATCAAAAGCTAGAATTTCCTCACAATTTAGTGGATTATTAGTGTTGGTTAAAATATCAATCCAAATGGATTTGCCTTACTAAGCGAGATATATTTTTTATCTAAAAATTTATATATTTTTTATTTTTCAATAATTTTATTTTAAAAAGAAGCTAGATTGCAGGGAAAGCGTAGAGAGTAATAATACTTTTAATTTTTCCTATTTGACTCCTCCTCCACACTAAAGTTGAACATTATAAAAATAGGTAAAACTAAATACTAAAGGGAAACGAGAATTCCTGGGGCATAAGAAAGATCACAGCAGCAAGAAAACTATCCATCAAAGAGCATCTTTTTCCTACCTGCAAATAAACAAACAAAACACAAAAAAAGAAAATATTTTTGGGGTTTTTATTTTTTATATGATTTCCTCCACACTTAAGTTGAAAAAGAGAGAGAGCACGGGTTGCCTCCCGAGAAGCGCTTAATTTATAGAGCCATTAGCTAGACTCCTTCTTTGGTGTATCATTCTTTCAAGTAGAAGGGTGTGAGTTCTTTACTTTGATCATTGTAACTTTCTTCTTCATGATATAACTTGAGTATGTGGCCATTAACAATAAAGGTTTTGCCATCTTTCCCATATAGTTTAACATATCTGGATAGATATTGGTGTTTTACTACGTATGGTCCAAGCCACCAGGATCTGAGTTTTAGCTGTTTGAATCTGTATTTTGACTTTTGAGTGAAATAACAATACTTTGTTTCCTTTTTTAAAGACCTTTCTAACTTTTAATTTTCGATAGTGCCAGAATTTGGTTCTTGCTTTATATAGACGATAGTTTTTGTATGCCTGAAGGCGGAGTTTGTCTATTTCATGAAGTTGAAACATTCTTTTCTCACCAGTTGCGATAAGATTAGGGTTACAATTTTTAAGTGCCTAGTATGCAAGATGTTCAATTTCAAACGGCAAATGGCAATTTTTTCCATATAGGAGTTTGTATAGTGTAGTTCCAGTTGGTGTTTTGTAAGCAGTTCTAAAAGTCCACAGAGCATCGTCAAGTTTTCTTGACCAAACAACTAGATTGTCTTTCATTGTTTTTTTCAAAGATTCTTTTGAGGGCTCTGTTTGTATTTTCAACTTGTCCACTCGTTTGAGGGTGGCATGATGTCAAAAATCGGTGAGTTACTCTGTATCTTTTCATTACTTTTTCCATTAGATTATTACAGAAATGAGTTCCTCTGTTGCTTAAGAATGAGATAACGACTCTAGCGTTGTTTGTCGATAGAGCTTGGGCTTCATCCCACTTGGATATGTAATCCACATCGACTAAAATGTATTCGAATTTCTATGATTTTGGGAAGGGTCCCATGAAATATATACCCTATATGTCAAATACTTCACATACCTGGATGTTATGTAATGGCATTTCATATCTCTTGGGGATATTTCTAATCTTTTGACATGCGCCGTATAGGCGAACTAGAGTATCGGCTTCTTTTATGATTGTAGGCCAATAGAATCTGGAATCAAAAACTTTTTTAGCAGTTGTTGTTGGTCCATAATGTCCATTAGTGGGAAGGTGGTGACATTGATCTAGAATGGTTCAAGTTTCCAGTCCTAAGATACATCTTCTAATCATTCTGTCAGGACATACTTTGAAAAGATGAGGTTCTTCTCAGAAGTAGTTCTTTAGGTCTGAAAAGAATTTGTTTTTCTAGTTGATATATCATTCTTTTTGGTATAATGTTTCCGACCAAATAGTTTACAAAGTCTGCCAACCATTGTATTTCTTTAGTACTTATTTCCATGAGAGTTTTGTCAGAAAAATTATCATCGATTTCCTCATTTTTACTAGTCTCGTCATTCTCAATTCGAGATAAGTGATCGGCGGCAACATTTTTTGCACTTTTTTGTCTTTTATTTCTATACCGAATTCTTGCAATAGCAATATCTAGCGTATAAGACGTGGTTTAACATCTTGCTTTTTGAACAAATATTTAAAAGTTGAATGATCAGTACAGACAACTGTTTTGGATAACACGAGATAGGGTCAAAATTTGTCAATGCAAAGGCTACAACCATGAGTTCTTTTTCTATAGTTTTGCTAGTTAGCATTGGAGTTTGGACTTGCAATAAATGGGGGTGGAAATGTTTTTCCATCTTTTTCCAGACGCTGCCATTTGCGAAATCGCCTGCATCATACATTAGCTCGAATGAAAGATTCCGGTTTGGGCTTATGATTATTGGAGTGCATGTAAGTTTTTCTTTTAATGATTCAAATGCTTTGTAGCATTCGTCATCGAAGATGAACGGGGTATCTTTCTCAAGTAATTTTGTTAAAGGACAGGTTATTTTATAGAAATCCTCTATGAAACGTTAGTAAAATCCGACATGTCCCAAAAAGCTTATAATGCCTTTTACAATAGTAGGTGGTGGAAGTTTGGATATTACATCGATTTTAACTTTGTCAACTTCTAGTCCTGCTCCAAACACTTTGTGTCCAAGCACAATTCTTTCTTTGACCATGAAGTGACACTTTTCCCAATTTAGGACAAGATTAGCATCTTTACAACGCTTGAGCATTTTGTTTAGATTATTAAGACAATTTTAGAATGAGTTTCCAAAGACAGAAAAATTGTCAATTGGCATACGACACATTACCCAATGTTGAACCTTGATGACATCAAATAACGTCTATTTTATAGCATCAATTATCCCATGTAATTGACCCATTATGTATGATTATTGCAAAGAATTGTTACTTAATCCTTTGTATTTGAGAATTACAGTAATTGTGGATTACTTAGTGAAACTTGACTAAAAGGCACGCATTCTGGAGCTTAAAAACGAAGATAAGTTGAAGAGACTATTTCGGGCAACCAATACGCCGTATCCCCATCAGAGTGGAACACGACACACCAGCGTGAGTAGAGCTGTGACGCGGTAGCTACACTCTCGCTCATGATCAAGTAGTAATCGCACACTGCATTCGAGAGATTGAAGACTCTGACACACGACGCGCGCGCGGGCCTAGGTCAATAGGCACTGCATGTCTCTCTGAGCGTGTAGCTTCGTCTAACGAATCGTGCAACACAATGACTAAGGTCACACCGTCGGAGCTCGACGGTTATCGGGTGACTGTGGTGATACAAACTGCAACGAACTGGGGGTAGGCTAGGGGTATGTGGGAGATTGGGCTCTATCATTAGTCGATACACGGATGGTAGGCTTCGGTAGGATATATACGATCTTGGTAACACATCTTTGATCGGAGTGCGTATTAAACGCAGCGTACCTTCACGATAGTCATCTGTGAGGTTCAATGGTGAGACACTCTCGAGGAGCTGGGACAACGATTCAACACTACAGAACGAACTTACGGATCTCAAAGGGTTCTCAGCTGAGAGTGTATAGAGCGAGAGTGCGGGATGAAGAGGCGTCGCAAGTACCGCTCGTTAAGAATACACACGTTTAGGACGTTGTTCTCGGGGGCTGGGGCTCGGAGTGTGAGCACCAGGCCCTTGGCATCTCAGGAGAGCTAGCGGTGAGCTAATAACACGGCCGGGGAGTATGCGTGAAGACTACCTCAGCGAGGCTCGGATCAAGATTACACCTCCTTTAATAAGACAAAGCAAATGATGGATTCTTTACAGGGTGAAGCAGCGTTCAAGCACAACTACCTGATTATTCAATTATGAATGGACTAACAACTACAAAGTAATGGCCAAGACTCAGCAACGTGATCTGAGGGAGTTTATGAGACGTAATGCAAGGTACTGGTCACGTGATCATACTCGGATGAAAGCTTGGTAATTTCCTCGTTGAAGTAAAGTACCTACAGATGCAAAGAAAGATATGTTAGAAATGAGAGAAAGATCAGGTAGATAGAGAGAATTCTTAGAGAGAAGGTGTGTGAAAACATGAGAAATTGCTTGGTATTTATAGCCAAAAGAAAATTGAAGCCCGATTCTGCCGGTGCCATTGGAGAATGGAACCGGCAGGCAAATCCAATAGAACCGGCCTACAGTAACCAAATCCGAATTTTGATTCTCAAGATCTTGGGAAATCTTATGTAATCTTGTGAGATTGCCCTTGGATTTGTTGTATTTGATTAGGTCATGAATGATGTAATTAGAAGGAAATTAGAAAACAGTTTGTGTGAAGTTTTGGTTTACAGATAATAATGAAACACATGGTTATGTCACTTGTGATTTTGTAAAAACTTGTTTTTATCTAAGGTTTTAAACATAATTTACTTAAGTTTTGTCATCAATTAAAGAGACTCGTGGAAATAGAAATAAATGTTTTTGTCGGTTTATTTGTATTAACAATCTCCCCCTTTTTGTTGATGACAAAACCCAAAGATTAAAGTTGATTAAAAGCTGGTTATTACTGAATTTTAGTTAGTTTTTAATCAATTGGTCTCTTCTCCCCCTTTTTGTCGAAACAAAAAGATGGAATGGGTTAGCCCATATTTCCTGAGAAAAGGTAAGCTCCCCCTTGAGAGGTGCATAGAGATCTGCAAAAATGAGTATGTTAAATAGAATAGGACATACTCCCCCTTGCTTTGTGAGTACCTACATAAAAAATTAGACAACCAAAATCTAAAAAAGGCTACTGTAGTACCGGCTAGCCGGTGCAGGTCCTGGAAAGGAACAACACTGGCTTGTTATCAGACAGAACCGGCTGACAAAAGAAAAGTCAATGTCCACAAATTTTAAACAAGAAAAATGATCATATGACAATAATAAAGCACATTTATTCAGAACATTGAAACATTAAGGGCATTATATTATAATAGCAAAGAACAAGAGATTCTTAACGAATCAATTATTTTATTCAAGAATTCTAGGCCTATTTCTAGTAATTGTGTGCGAGAACATTTAGCGGTCAAGAATTGGTGAGAATGAATCACACTCCTCCTTGAGGTTGTCGACGAGGGCCTGAGTTCGTTGCAATGTCACTAAAACATTTCAGGGTAAGCATGGGAAAAGGATTGTTAGGTCCTAATGGCGGTAGTGGTGGGAAGTTTGAAGGTAAATTTGGTGAACATTGCGGTGGAAACGGTGGGATAGGTGGTTCCATGTCCGGAGTGGGAGAGGGAATAGATGAGTCAATGGGTGGAATGGGAGGTGGTTCATTAGCTAGACCTCAAATGTGGTCAATGATGGACAGGAGGATGAGGATAGTTGTTTGCGTTAGAAGATCCTCGAGAGAGTTGAGAAAAGCTTGAGGAGAGGTGGGTGGAGTAGAGAACAATAGTTCAATTGGGTCAAATTGAATAGATACCAAAGGAATGTGATTTGGAAGGTTGAGTTAGTACCGGTGGTGGTGGGGCGAGGGTTAATGGTGGAGAGGTTGTTTTAGAGTAATCAAGAATTTATAGTGTTGTAGTTGGTGATAGAATGCGGGAATCATAGTTTAGGAAGTTGGAGTAGTTGGTGGAGGTCCTGATACATAGTTCGATGGAGGTGAGAAAGGTTGGTAGGGAGGTGAAGATGTCCTAGGATTGTTGAAACAACAAGCTTTAACACTTTATTCGAAGCGATCCTTTTTTTTTTTTTTAAAAAGTTATTTTGTTTTCTTTAGGCATTGTTAGAGGATGATGGTGAAGAAAAATGCAAGAATTGAGTCCTATTTATAGAAGAAAATTTGAGGTGATTTTAATGCGTTACTTGTTGGTTTAGACATAAAACAATGATTAGAAGATGTCCTAGGTCAACTTCTACTATTAGGAGTTGATTGATGTGACAAGGAGGGAAAATTTGAAATGGATTTGAGAAATTCGTATTTAGTATATTTTGTAAGAAAAAATTATACTGATCAGGTGGTTCTGCCGGTGCTATTCGACGAAGGGCACCGGCTTGGAAACGAATGGTACCGGCGAACTGAGAAAATTTTGGAAACATTTTCATGATATGTTGGAGGTGCGGTTTCTCTTGACTCAAAAGTGAAAAAATTAGTTTTATAAGAAAAACCCTAAGCCTCCTTTTAATATAGCTATAATTGAACATGTTTGAAATGACATATTGACCATGTGTTTCGTTGAATATGTTCAAGTGCAAAAAAAAAAAAAACTTTTTATTTGTATTAATCAATAAAAAAAAAAAGGTTTTGACAAAAAAATGTTGTTATTAAGCGTTTGGTTCCATGAGGCCAAGTCCTAATCTGAGAAGAATGAAAGATTCTCTTTTAAGAGGTTTGGTTAAGATGTCGGCAATGTTATCTTCGGAGGAGACTTTTTCTATAGTGATATTTCCTTTTTGGACATTGTTACGAAAGAAGTGGTGACGAATTTCTATATGTTTGGTGCGAGAGTGAAGAACGCGATTTTTACTTAGATCAATTGCTCCCTTATTGTCGCAAAGAACGGGTATTTCATCTAATTTTATATCATAATCTACTAGAGCTTGTTTCATCCATAAGGCTTGTTGCATGCTTTTTCCCGGCAGGAGATCATATTCTGCGTCGGGGTTGAGATTGCGAAGCAGTTGTTTCTTGAGAACCATGAGGTAACTACAACCTATATATGTACACACACTACTATGCTTTTGCGATCGTTCGTAGTCCCTCCTGCATGGTTGAATTGGCGAGACCGATTGGTGTTTAGACGTTCTTTGGGATTCCATAAACCTAGTGGGATGTACCTTTGATTTATCAAAGAGATTCTTTTTAAACGGCGCAAGGTGGGAAGTTTTTGGTGCTTCTTGAAACAGTTTGTAAAGACAAAACGCTAACATGATGTCCGGTGACTGGCCGTTCAGGTAAGAGTAAACTGGCATCATGCATGATAATTAGTGTCGTCATGGGTTTCACCGGCTTCGTCTCGGTGAGTTTTGATTCGATGAACATGGGAGTTTTGATTGGTTTGGAGTCTTTAAGACCGAATTTTTTAGGCATTTCTTTGACATATTTAGATTAATTAAGGAAGATTCCATCTTCGAGTTGTTTGATTCGTAGACCAAGGAAGAAATTCAATTCACCCATCATGCTCATCTCAAGACTCATCATTCAGATTTTTGAGAAATCAGCGCATAGCTCTGACAAGTTGTCTAAAGATGAGGTCGTCCACATAGATAGACAATTATGAAATGTGAGTTTCTTTCTTATAAATAAAAGTGTATCTACTAATCCCATGGTGTACAATGATCTAAGAGCGAAGCTTTAAGTTCTAGTCATACCCAAGCTTGGTGCTTGTTTGAGACCATAAAGATCCTTTTTGAGTTTGAAGACATGATTGGGTTTTTCGAAATCTACGAATCCAGGAGGTTGAGCAACATATACTTCTTCGTTTATAAAACCATTTAAAAAGGCACTTTTGACATCCATTTGAAAGAGTTTGAAGTCATGACACAAGCTATGACCAAGGAAATTCTTATAATTCTAAGCTAGCCACAGGGGCAGAGGTTTCATCAAATCTATTCCTTCCTATTGAGTGTATCGATGGCTACAAGTCTTGCGCTTTAGTTCTAGATACAATAACCGTTTTTGTCAGTTTTGTTTGTTTAAAAAGACCCATTTTGTACCAATGATGGTTTGGTTTTCAGGAGGGGGAACGAGGCTCCAAACATCATTTGTTTTAAATTGATTTAGTTCTTCCAACTTTTGTCTTGTATGGCTTCCTTGATATTTTTGGGTTCTACGGAAGACACGAAACAGAAGAAGTTACTTTGATTTTGGACATGATATCTTAGGGTTCTTTCATTAAGGTTTCCTATGAACGGCTTAGGGGATGATCATTTAGAGCTTTTTGATGTTGAGATTTCTTTGTTTAATGGTTTTATTTTCCGTGATTTTTAAGTCTTTAATCTTGTTTTCTATGATCTCTTTTCAAGAAAAACATCGTCTAAGAATGGTGCTGAATTTAAAGAGGTGATCATCAAACTTAACATGAAAGATTCTACTACATCAGATTCTTTATTTTTGAACATGGTAAGCTTGCTATTGGGAGAATGTCCTAAAAATACACCTTCGGTTGACTTAGGATCAAATTTTGTTAAATAATATTTGGTGTTAAGAATAAAGCATTTACTGCTGACACACTTAAAATAATTCTAGAGATGCTTTTTAATCTTTGAGAAAGCCCTCATAATAAGGAGTTTTTCCAAGAAAAGGTCTAATAAAATTCTATATAAATGTAAGTAGAGGTGTCAACGGCATTGCACCAAAACTTTTGAGGAATTGATTGTTCATTTAGCATTGTTCTAGACATTTCTTGTAAGGTTCTATTCTTACGTTCTACTACCCCATTTGATTGTGGAGTACAAGGAGCCAAAAAGTTATGGGTAATGCCGTTAGCATCACAAAACGCTCCAAATTGTACTTCATTATCAAATTCCCGACCATGATCCGTACGGATTGAGATAATGGGGAAACCCTTTTGGATTTGAATCTTTTTGCTTAGAATTTCAAAGTGGTCAAAAGCTTCATTTTTATGTTTTAGAAATCTTGTCCATGTATACCTTGAATAGTCGTCGACAATGACCAAAGTGTAGAAGTTTCCTCCATAACTTTGAATGGCCGACGGACCAAACAAGTCCATATGTAAAAGTTCTAGACACTTAGTGGTTAAAACCACGTTTTTAGCCTTATGGCTTTCATGTACTTGTTTTCCAACGTTGCAAGCGTCACAAAAAAGCTTTTCGAATTTTAGTTTTGGTAAGTTTCTAACTAGCTCTTTAGATGATAGCGATTGTAAAAGTCGCATATTGGCGTGACCCAATCTTCGATGCCATAGGGTCGAAGTATCATCTATTGAGGTTAAAAAAAGGGTGTCCTTCGGTAAGTTCCTCATTTTCATTATGTAAAGGCCATTTTCCTAATTCCTTTTCCTATGGTTATGTCGTCTTTAAGAATTTTGCTACCGGTTTCGCTAAATAATACTTGGCATTTTTTATCGTATATTTGACTAATACTAAGAAGATTAAAGCTAAGGTTTTCTACGTGACTAACATCAGGAATAGAGAGGGAGTTATGAGTAATCGTACCTTTACCGATGATCTTGCTTTTAGTATCACCACCAAACAACACATTACCTCCGTCAATTTCTTTGTAGGTTGAGAAGTGTTTCTTGTTACCCATCATGTGTCTTAAACACCCGTTGTCTTTGATCCATTCATCCGGTTCAAGTTTGACCTTTTGACGTACCTCATTTTCGTGTGCCATGAGACAAATTTCTTCTTTATCATCTCCGCTATCACTCCAACAACCCACCACGAACGCCTTTTGATCGTTGAAGTTGAATGATCAGTACAGACAACTGTTTTGGATAACACGAGATAGGGTCAAAATTTGTCAATGCAAAGGCTACAACCATGAGTTCTTTTTCTATAGTTTTGCTAAGCTGCATTGAGAGTTTTACTTGCAAAATAAATAGGGTGGAAATGTTTTCCATCTTTTTGTCCTAGGACTGCTCCAACTGCGAAATCGCCTGCATCATACATTAGCTCGAATGAAAGATTCCGGTTTGGGCTTATGATTATTGGAGTGCATGTAAGTTTTTCTTTTAATGATTCAAATGCTTTGTAGCATTCGTCATCGAAGATGAACGGGGTGTCTTTCTCAAGTAATTTTGTTAAAGGACGGGTTATTTTATAGAAATCCTCTATGAAACATCGGTAAAATCCGACATGTCCCAAAAAGCTTATAATGCCTTTCACAATAGTAGGTGGTGGAAGTTTGGATATTACATCGATTTTGACTTTGTCAACTTCTAGTCCTGCTCCAAACACTTTGTGTCCAAGCATAATTCTTTCTTTGACCATGAAGTGACACTTTTCCCAATTTAGGACAAGATTAGCATCTTTACAACGCTTGAGCATTTTGTTTAGATTATTAAGACAATTTTAGAATGAGTTTCCAAAGACAAAAAAACGTCAATTGGCATACGACACATTACCCGATGTTGAACCTTGATGACATCAAATAACGTCTATTTTATAGCATCATTTATCCCATGTAATTGACCCATTATGTATGATTATTGCAAAGAATTGTTACTTAATCCTTTGTATTTGAGAATTACAGTAATTATGAAGTACTTAGTGAAACTTGACTAAAAGGCACGCATTCTGGAGCTTAAACGAAGATATTTTGAAGATTACTATTCTGGCAACCAATACGCCGTATCCATCAAGGAAGATATAGCGTATCTGTGCCTACACTCACCAAAAGACCACAAAGGAAACAAGATCAAAACGCCGTATCTAGAGAAGACCAATACGTCGTATTGGAGATATAGTATGTGGATATTCTGTGTGGAAAACTAGAAGGGAGGTTGAATAGTTTTCTTGATTGATTTGTTATCTTTTTAAAATTTTGCTTGAAACTTTGTGTGAAATGAGTTGATGTTGATCTTTGGTTCATGAAATGTAAAAGTAAGTAAAGGAAAGAGTTAGAGAGATATAACCAGGACACAAGTATTTATAGTGGTTCGGCTACAAGGACACCTTCCTTGCCCTACTCCACTCCCCGAGTCACCTACTCGAGAGTTTGTTAAACACTAGTCACCAATCTCCTTTTTGACCGGCGGAGAAGCCTCACAACGATGGTTACACCTCTTTAATAATACAAAGCTAAATGATGGATTCTTCACACGGTAGAATCGATTCAATCACAACTACACTTGATATACAAATTATGAATGGACTAACAACTACAAAGTAATGGTCAAGACTCAACAATGTGATCTTGATGGAGTTATGGAGAACGTATGCAAGGTACTTGGTACTTGATCGTCTCGGATGAAAGCTTGGTAATTTCTTCTTTGAAGTAAATTACCTACAAGAAGCTAAGAAAGAGTATGCAAGAAATAGAGAGAAAGATCAGTAGATAAGAGAGTATTTCTTAGTGAGAAGGTGTGTGAAAACATGAGAAATGGCTTGGTATTTATAGCCAAAAAAAAGTATTGTAGCCCGGTTCTGCCAAATCCAATGGAACCGGCCTACTGTAACCAAATCTGAATTTTGATTCTCAAGATCTTGGGAAATCTTATGTAATCTTGTGAGATTGCCCTTGGATTTGCTGCATTTAATTAGGTCATGAATGATGTAATTAGAAGGAAATTAGAAAACATTTTTGTGTGAAGTTTTGGTTTACATAAAATAACATATACACATTTTTATGTCACTTTGTGATTTTGTGAAAACTTGTGTTTTTAGAGAAGGTTTTAACATAATGTTACTTCAAGTTTTGTCATCAATAAAACAAAGATCGTGAAATAGAAATAAATGTTTTTGCCGGTTTATTTGTATTAACAATCTCCCCCTTTTTGTTGATGACAAAACCCAAAGATTAAAGTTGATTAAGAGCTGTTTATTACTAAATTTTAGTTAGTTTTTAATCAATTGGTCTCTTCTCCCCCTTTTTGTTGAAACAAAAAGATGGAATGGGTTAGTCCATATTTCCCGAGAAAAGGTAAGCTCCCCCTTGAGAGGTGCATAGAGATCTGTAAAAATAAGTAGGTTAAATAAAATGGGACATACTCCCCCTTGCTTTGTGAGTACCTGCAAAAAAAATTAGACAACCAAAATCTAAAAAAGGCTATTGTAGTACTGGCTAGCCGATACTGTTCCTGGAAAGGAACCAGCTTGTTATCAGACAAAACCGGCTGACAAAAGAAAAGTCAATGTCCACGAATTTTAAACAAGAAAAATGATCATATGACAACAATAAAGCACATTTATTCAGAACAATGAAACATTAAGGGAATTATATTGGAATAGCAAAGAACAAGAGATTCTTAATGAATCAATTATTTTATTCAAGCATTCTAGGCTTATTTCTAGTAATTTTGTGCGAGAACATTTAGGCGGTCAAGAATGTGGTTGAGAATGAATCTCACTTCTCCTTGGAGGTTGTCGATAATGGCCTGAGTTTGTTGGCAATGTTCACAAGACATTTCATGAGTAAGCATAGGAAAAGGATTGTTAGGTCCTAATGGAGGTAGTGGTGGGAAGTTTGAAGATAGATTTGGTGAACATTATGGTGGAAACGGTAGGATAGGTGGTTCCATGTCCGGAGTGGGAGAGGGAATAGACGAGTCAATGGGTGGAATGGGAGGTGGTTCATTAGCAAGACGCTCAATGGTGTCGAATGATGGATGAGGAGGTGGAGGATTAGTTGTTGCAGGTGGAAGATCCTCGAGAGAGTTGAGAAAAGCTTAAGGAGAGGTGGGTATATTTGAGAATAATAGTTTGATTGGGTCAAGATTGATAGCTATCAGAGATGTGAGTTTGGAAGGTTGAGTTGGTGCCGGTGGTAGCGAGGTTAATGGTGGAGGAGTTGTTTTAGGAGTAAGCAAGAGATTTATATTATTGTTAGTTGGTGATAGATGAGGAATAGTAGTTTGGGAAGTTGGAGTAGTTGGTGGAGGTCCCGATACATAGTCCGATGGAGGTGAGAAAGGTTGGTAGAGAGGTGAAGATATCCTAGGATTGTTGAAACAACAAGGTCTAACGCTTATTCGAGCTGTCCTTTTTAGGTTAGTTTTGTTTTCTTTAGGCATTGTTGAAGGATGATGGTGAAGAAAAATAAAAGAATTGAGTCCTATTTATAGAAGAAAATTTGAGGTGATTTTAATGCATTACTTGTTGGTTTAAACATAAAACAATGATTAGAAGATGTCCTAGGTCAACTTCTACTATTAGGAGCTGATTGATGTGACATGGAGGGAAAATTTGAAATGGATTTGAGAAATTTGTATTTAATATAGTTAGTAAGAAAAAATTGTACTGATCAGGCGGTTCTGCCGGTGCTATTCGATGAAGGGCACCGGCTTGGAAACGAATGGTACCGGTGAACTAAGAAAATTTTGGAAACATTTTCATGATATGTTGGAGGTGCGGTTTTTCTTGACTCAAAATCGAAAAAATTAGTTTTATAAGAAAAACCCTAAGCCTCCTTTTAATATAGCTATAATTGAACATGTTTGAAACGACATATTGACCATGTGTTTCGTTGAATATGTTCAAGTAGCATAAAAAAAACTTTTATTTGTATTAATCAATAGAAAAAGGTTTTGACAAAAAAATGTTGTTATTAAGAGTTTGGTTCTATGAGGCCAAGTCCTAGTCTGAGAAGATTGAAAGATTCTCTTTTAAGAGGTTTGGTTAAGAAGTCGGCAATGTTATCTTTGGAGGAGACTTTTTCTATAGTGATATTTCCTTTTTGGACATTGTTACAAAGGAAGTGGTGACAAATTTCTATATGTTTGGTGCAAGAGTGAAGAACGGGATTTTACTTAGATCAAATTCTCCCTTGTTGTCGCAAAGAATGGGTATGTCATCTAATTTTATATCATAATCTACTAGAGCTTGTTTCATCTATAAGGCTTGTTGGCATGCTTTTTCGGTAGAGACATATTATGCTTCAGTTGTTGAGATTGATAAGGAAGTTTGTTTCTTGGAGAACCATGAGGTGAGACAACAACCTATATATGTACATACACCACTAGTGCTTTTGCGATCGACGTAGTCTCCCGCATGGTCAGAATCGGCGTAGATAATGGTTTCTATGCCGGTTCCTTTTGGGATGCCATAAGCCTAGGTGAGATGTACCTTTGATGTATCGAAAGATTCTTTTTACGGCTTCAAGGTGGGAAGTTTTTTGTGCTTCTTGGAAACAGGCGCAAAGACAAACGCTATACATGATGTCCGAGTGACTGGCAGTCAGGTAGAGTAAACTGCCATTCATGCCACGATATTTAGTGTCGTCAATAGGTTCTCCGTCTTCATCGCGGGTGAGTTTGGTTTCTGATGACATGGGAGTTTTGATTGGTTTGGAGTCTTCAAGACCAAATTTTTTAAGCATTTCTTTGACATATTTAGATTGATTAAAGAAGATTCCATCTTCGAGTTGTTTGATTTGTAGACCAAGGAAGAAATTCAATTCACCCATCATGCTCATCTCAAACTCATCATGCATGATTTTTGAGAAATCATCGCAAAGCTCTTGACAAGTTGATCCAAAGATGATGTCGTCTACATAGGTTTGGACAATGATGATATGTAAGTTTCTTTTCTTAGTAAATAAAGTGTTATCTACTAATCCCATGGTGTACAAGTGATCTAAGAGGAAGGCTTTAAGTCTATCATACCAAGCTTTGGGTGCTTGTTTGAGACCATAAAGAGCCTTTTTGAGTTTGAAGACATGATTGGGTTTTTCGAAATCTACGAATCCAGGAGGTTGAGCAACATATACTTCTTCGTTTATAAAACCATTTAAAAAGGCACTTTTGACATCCATTTGAAAGAGTTTGAAGTCATGAGCACAAGCATACGCAAGAAGAATTCTTATAGATTCTAATCTAGCCACAGGGGCATAGGTTTCATCGAAATCTATTCCTTCCTATTGATTGTATCCTTGTGCTACAAGTCTTGCTTTATTTCTAGATACAATACCGTTTTTGTCAAGTTTGTTTTTAAAGACCCATTTTGTACCAATGATGGTTTGGTTTTCAGGAGGGGGAACGAGGCTCCAAACATCATTTGTTTTAAATTGATTTAGTTCTTCTTGCATAGCCATAGTCCAACTTTCGTCTTGTATGGCTTCCTTGATATTTTTGGGTTCTACGGAAGACACGAAACAGAAGAAGTTGCTTTGATTTTGGACATGAGATCTTAGGGTTCTTTCATTAAGATTTCCTATGACGGTTCCTAGGGGATGATCTTTAGAGCTTTTGATGTTTGAGATTTCTTTGTTTAATGGTTCATTTTCCTTGATTTCTAAGTCTTTATCTTGGTTTTCTATGATATCATTTTCAAGAATATCATCGTCTACTAATGGTGATGATTTAGGAGGATGTGATTCATCAAACTTAACATTGAGAGATTCTTCTACTTTCATGGTTTATTTATTTAGAACTATGTAAGCTTTGCTATTGGCAGAATATCCTAAAAATATACCTTCGGTTGACTTAGGATCAAATTTTGTTAAATAATCTTTGGTGTTAAGAATAAAGCATTTACTACCGAACACTTTAAAATATTCTAGAGATGGATTTTTACCTTTGAAAAGCTCATAAGGAGTTTTTCCAAGGAAAGGTCTAATAAGAATTCTATTTCGAATGTAAGTAGAGGTGTCAACGGCATTGCACCAAAATTTTTGAGGAATTGATTGTTCATTTAGCATTGTTCTAGCCATTTCTTGTAAGGTTCTATTCTTACGTTCTACTACCCCATATGATTGTGGAGTACGAGGAGCTAAAAAGTTATGGGTAATGCCGTTAGCATCACAAAACGCTCCAAATTGTACTTCATTATCAAATTCCCGACCATGATCCGTGCAGATTGAGATAATGGGGCAACCCTTTTGGATTTGAATCTTTTTTCTTAGAATTTCAAAGTGGTCAAAAGCTTTATTTTTATGTTTTAGAAATCTTGTCCATGTATACCTTGAATAGTCGTCGACGATGACCAAAGTGTAGAAGTTTCCTCCACAACTTTGAATGGCCGACGGACCAAACAAGTCCATATGTAAAAGTTCTAGACACTTAGTGGTTTAAACAACGTTTTTAGCCTTATGAGTTTCATGTACTTGTTTTCCAACGTTGCAAGCATCATAAAAAAGCTTTTCAAATTTTAGTTTTGGTAAGTTTCTAACTAGCTCTTTAGATGATAGCGATTGTAAAAGTCGCATATTGGCGTGACCCAATCTTCCATGCCATAGGGTCAAAGTATCATCTATTGAGGTTAAACAAAGGGTGTCCTTCGATGAGTTCCCCATTTTCATTATGTAAAGGCCATTTTTCATAATTCCTTTTCATATGGTTATGCCGTCATTGAGAATTTTGCTACCGGTTTCGCTAAATAATACTTGGCATTTTTTTATCGCATATTTGACTAATACTAAGAAGATTAAAGCTAAGGTTTTCTACGTGACTAACATAATGAATATAGAAGGAGTTATGAGTAATCATACCTTTATCGATGCTCTTGGTTTTAGTATTACCACCAAACAACACATTACCTCCGTTAATTTCTTTGTAGGTTGAGAAGAGTTTCTTGTTACCCGTCATGTGTCTTGAACACCCGCTGTCTTTGATCCATTCATCCGAGCATTCGGTCCCCAATATCTCATGGGTCTGTTAATGTTATGCATACCGTTTGGTTGATCCCTATAAAGGAATGGAGGATAAGGACTCCATTGATTATACATTGGTGGTCGAAATAATTGCTCTTGTTGAGTTTCATAATCCCAACCGTCTTGGTGATAGTTACTCTTAGGGTACAAAGTACTAGATCTCCTATGGGTTGTTTTATGGGGCGTTTGGATCTTACTCTTTCCATGGCCTTGACCAAGTTTTAAGATTAGTGGTTGTTTGCTATTTCTAGGTGTGCCTAAAATAGACTTTTTGGTTATTAAACCGGAGTCATTTTTCTTAATGATGTTAGATTCAAGTATTTTCCCATTTTTTGCACTGTCAACAGATACCCGATGCTGTTCATCTGAACAAGCCGGTTCTGTTGTCAATGGAACCAGCAATGTCGGTTCTACAGAGGGCATTTCTTGAATTTAAGGACCCAAAATTTTGATTTTAGTGTTGCTAGAGCAAGCTATATTCTATGTGTATCCTAATCCACAATTGTCTTTTGACGGTTTTTGCATTTTGACCATTTTACACAAGGATGAACTACTATTTTCAAAACTAGCTAGTTTCAGTTTTAGAGAGTTAATTTTAATTTCAAGTTTGTTACAAACATCACATTTGTTACTTATTTCTTTTTTTTCTCTAATAGTTCTAGCTTGATTTTAAGTTCATCAACATTCCTTTGGAGTAACTCGTTTTTTAGCCTTTAGGTGCTTATTTTTGTTAATAATCTGAAGACTAGTTTTGCAAAGTTTATCATACTCATTTTGTCTTGATTCATTATCTAATGATGAGCTACTATAGTAGAGAAGTATCGGATAATACCTCGTTTTCGTGTGCCATGAGACAAATTTCTTCTTTATCATCTCTGCTATCACTCTAACAACCCACCACGAATGCCTTTTGATCGTTGAAAGATTTTTTGGACAATCACTAATGAAGTGGTTTGGATCGCCACACTCGAAGCACCTTCGGTCTTCTTTCTTGTCTTCCTTGGCCTTCGGAAGTTCTTCTTGTCATCGTATGACTGTCGGACAAACTTTCCTCTTATTCTAAAAAACTTTTTGAAATCCTTACGGCCATTGCATATTCTACGTCGTTGCTATCCGAGGAAGATCCATCCTCATCACTTAAGACTTGTCTTGCTTTTAGGGAAAGAGATTTGTACTTTTCTTTCTTGTTCTTTGCACTTTCCAAGTCCTTCTCAAGTACTACCTCATAGACTTTGAGATTGCCGACTAGTTCGTCTAGTGATAGTTTTGATAGGTCCTTGGATTCTTCAATCACCGTCACCTATGGACGCCATTTGGAGGGGAGAGCCCTTAGGAATTTCCTAACATGATTACGACTTGAAAAAGATTCATCAAGTGCTTTGAGTGATGTAATGATTATATTAAATCTAGAAAAGGTATAATCAATAGTTTCATCATCGGTTATAGAGAACTCTTTATATATTTGTACAAAAAGATCTATTTTATTATCTTTAACTTGTTTGTTGCCTTGATGAGTAGTTATTAATGAATCCCAAATATTTTGAGCTGTATCACACATGAAAATTCTTTCGTATTCCTTTTTAGTTAAAGCATTGTATAAAACCATTTTTGCTTCATCATTTTTAGAAATCATTTTCTTGTGGTTCTCATCAAAATTTTCATATGGAATAGCTATATCTTTATCATGTTTGTCTTTGATGGTAGGTTTATAGTTACCATGAGCTATAATATACCAAAGATCAATATCTTTAGATTTCACATAAGTTTCAAAATGGTTTTTCCAATATATAAAACAGTTTGCCTCGAATAGAGGTGGTCGTTGCATAGATTGACATTCTTTGTAGTTTTCTAAATCCATAATCGTTTTAAAGATTAAAAATACAATTTATTTTAAAAACTTTGGTAACCTAGCTCTTGATGCCAATTGTGGAAAACTAGAAGGGGGGTTGAATAGTTTTCTTGATTGATTTGTTATCTTTTTAAAATTTTGTTTGAAACTTTGTGTAAAATGAGTTGATGTTGATCTTTGGTTCGTGAAATGTAAAAGTAAGTAAAGGAAAGAGTTAGAGAGATATAACCAGGACACAAGTATTTATAGTGGTTCGGCTACAAGGACACCTTACTTGCCCTACTCTACTCCCCGAGTCACCTACTCGAGAGTTTGTTAAACACTAGTCACCAATCTCCTTTTTGACCGACAAAGAAGCCTCACAATGATGGTTACACCTCTTTAATAATACAAAGCTAAATGATGGATTCTTCACACGGTAGAATCGATTCAATCATAACTACCCTTGATATACAAATTATGAATGGACTAACAACTACAAAGTAATGGTCAAGACTCAACAATGCGATCTTGATGGAGTTATGAAGAACGTATGCAAGGTACTTGGTACTTGATCATCTCGGATGAAAGCTTGGTAATTTCTTCTTTGAAGTAAATTACCTACAAGAAGCTAAGAAAGAGTATGCAAGAAATAGAGAGAAAGATCAGTAGATAAGAGAGTATTTCTTAGTGAGAAGGTGTGTGAAAACATGAGAAATGGCTTGGTATTTATAGCCAAAAAAAGTACTGTAGCCCGGTTCCGCCGGTGCCATTGGAGAATGGAACCGGCCTACAGTAACCAAATCCGAATTTTGATTCTCAAGATCTTGGGAAATCTTATGTAATCTTGTGAGATTGCCCTTGGATTTGCTGCATTTGATTAGGTCATGAATGATGTAATTAGAAGGAAATTAGAAAACATTTTTGTGTGAAGTTTTGGTTTACATAAAATAATGTATACACATTTTTATGTCACTTTGTGATTTTGTGAAAACTTGTGTTTTTAGAGAAGGTTTTAACATAATGTTACTTCAAGTTTTGTCATCAATAAAACAAAGATCGTGAAATAGAAATAAATGTTTTTGCCGGTTTATTTGTATTAACAACATCAATCATAAGTCCGAGATACTATACTTAGCAACTCTCTACTATTGTATAATGGATTATGTGCCCAATATGTGTAAAATATCCAAGAAGGATTAAAACGCACATTAAAGTAGAATTGATAACTTGGACCACTCATCCGAGATCCTAAGTATTTTCTTTGTAACACAATGAAAATAAAGTTATCACAACCGAAAATCTAAAATGATGATTAAAGATCTCTACACAACAAACTACAATGGAAGTAGCATGCATGGACAAGCATTGGTGCATGCATGCATACTTGTAGGAACTAGCTTGTGTAAATCATCCAACTACAATATTAAGCTAAAAGCATTCAAACAACAACCTTAATTTCAACACACTATCATTAGATTCCCAACCAAGAACTCTAATTAATATGACACAATGCTCTTTCCAACTTCATCAACTTTCTTCATACAATCATCACTACCACACCCTAAAGAATCAAAGTACATGGCTAAGACTTTATGTCATCTTTTATAACCTACCTTCTCCTAAACTTACTACTATAAAATCCCATGCTCTAGCTCATAAGATACAACACAAACATAATCAAAATTTTCGAGTAAAATTAAAGCTATTCAAGAATCATGAGTGGATTTAGAGACTCGTTATACCACGAAAACACCGGGAGAAGAGTAATGACACCCGAGGAAGAAGAGTCTTACCCTTGGTAACAACATAGTGGTGGTGATATAGACATTTGTAAGGCATTTCTAAAATTATGTATTGTTGAAGATCCCATATGGGAAAAGATATCTCATGAGCTTGAAGAACCTATCTGTAGCACTCATGTTGATGAGTGCGTGTGTTGTCAAGTGCAACATATGACGGAAGAAAGCATGTATGCTCTTCGCAAGGAAATACGAGAGATACATACAGTCATTAACAAAGACCTTAAGGTTTTAACCGCGGTCATTGAGGACATTGCTAGAGTCTTTCTTCAAGACATTAATGAAGAAATGAATTAAGAAAGTCAATGAATCTAGTAGTTGCTCCTTTAAGAAATTCAAGCATTACAAGAATAATAGTAGTATAGGCTTTCTAGGTTTCCTTATACTAGTTAGATGATGTGTAATATATGTTGTGTGTTGCATGTATTATATGAAATAAAATGCTTGAATGTTTCTTGGTTTATATTGCCTTGGCACAATAATATGAGATGAAATTATGATAAAATTATCCAAGCATGCTCAACAAAAGTAATTGGAGTCGTGAGAATCGATACATATAATATGTTAAAATATGTATATGGACAAATGCAACAAATGTACAAAGTCACATTAATCCACATTTGTACACAACCATGTTTTCAAGTTTCCAAATGGTAAGCTAACCCATGTTGGACTTGCACATGTGTATATGTTTGTTGCTTGTGTTATTTTGTGTTTGCTTGTTGCTAGTTGTAGCCAAAAAAACTTCAAAGGTAATGCTCTTGACCCATGGATCTCCGCCTTAGAACAAGGGGGAGCAACAATCTAGGGGGAGCATAAACAATGGTATCTATCCTTTTCTTCTACAAAGATATCAACCTTCCAAGAAAAGACCAAGATCCCGCCTTTTTGATTTGACAAAAGGGGGAGAAGGAAAGCAAAGCTTTAGAGCTTATTGAATCGGGAAAAGCAAGCAATTACGGTTTACTTCGAGTCCTTTCCATTCTTTTAAGAATGAAGAATGTTATATTGTACCGAGCCGAGGTTTCAATGCAATAAAGCATATGACAAAGACACGCGGAGACACGATCCTTATGACCTCCTAGACAAATGGTGTTTTCACGAATGATATCTACCCATGGTTTCATATGAGGTTAAATTTCGCGAGCTAAGATTTTGTTTTTGTCGACGACAATGGTTTTCTTGTTTTTTACATTAGTCGAGGACTTGCATATGTCGATGAATTTAATGAATGACTGTACGACACTTGAGCTGGAGGAGTGGTTTTATAACGACCTTTACTAGCGAACACTTATTGACAAGTAGTCGAGTGACCACATGTCGGTGTGTGACACTTGATCTTTGAATGGTATTTTTAAGATTTGACCGAATTCCTCAAGAGTAAGAGAGAATGACTTTGTATAACAAAGTCGACCACAAAATGACCCGTGGAGTTATAATCAAATGTTAGTTGACTATAGAACTCGAGAACAAAACAAGGAACAAATTGTTCGTTTATGTTCAACAAACAATCGAAATCAATTGCTTCACTTAGCACGATGTGACTGCATGTTCTTCTAAACATTTTGACTCACTCAACTTTCGACCCTCATGAAAATATCATTTTTCAAGACTTGGAATTATGTTTTGTAATGGTTGATTAAATTCATTTGATATGAGTGGAATGTAGTTTCAGTCTTTTGATGATCTAGTGCGGTAATTGGAGGCATTGTTACCTAAAATAAAACAATAAAAGTCATATTTTAATCTCTTACATATGTGTTGATATTTTGAGCCTAGATGTAACAAATGTGGAGTAACGATTAACTCGACCTAAAAATTAAAATCTTAAGAGTTAATCCAAACGCTCCTAAGTTTGAATTTGCTCATCCAAACATGTCAAAAAAATACATATGAATTATGTATCTCGACCTTTGTTCATGAGATCATTATGCATGTGTTTGAAAACGTTTTTAAGTTGTATTAACAGTGCATAACCACAATTTTATTATGTTCCTAACGTGAGTGATTTGAAAAAAAATTAGGGTTTTTGTTCGAAACTCAATTTTTACAACTCCCAATGTATGCAAATTTCAATGTCGCTACGGGAATCATATTATAGTTTATGATATTGTCTCTAGTACTCTTAATGTACAAAATTGACAGAAAATGAAAAATCCTCAATTTCTATTTTAGTGTTCATCATGAACCCTAGACTCAAATTGAAAGAAAATAGATGAAATAACTTACAATTGATGATCTTTAAGATGTTGTGAGTGATTATAGGTGTTGATTTGATCTTCAATTATAGTTTTAGTGGTTGATTTTGAGTTTTTGAGGTGTTGTGTTCATGTTCGTCGCTGCAGATATGAAAGGGGGTGTTTGTTTTTGTGTTTTGAAAATTTTTAGTTAAGTGTTCAATTTTAGTATCTGCTGAAGGCGGTCCCATATCGCCTGGCGGTCCCAGATATATTGGGGGCCGCCTAGGGTATGGGGGCCACACTCAGTGAGGGGTTTTAAACTCAGTTTTTGACGAAAATTTTACAAATATGGGTGACATTTTAATTTGCATTTCGCGAATTAAATATGCTTAAGGTACTTCAGATGAATTATTTCAGTTGTCACGACACGAAATGGAACACGGACTAGAATTGAGACAAAAGAAAGAGAAGCAGACTAGTATGATTTATGGAATGTGTTCCATCATTCCTAAACCAAGACGTAGATAGTTAAACGATTCACGTTTAAGGGGTTTCGTAAGAATGTCGGCGATGTTGTCGATGGACGGCACTTTTCGATTGAGATATGTCCTTTCTGGACATTATCACGAAGAAAGTGGTGACTAATTTCGATGTGTTTGGTTCAAGAATGTTGCACCGGGTTTTTGCTAAGGTCAATCGCGCCTTTGTTTTCGCACATGATGGGAACGTCGTTGAGTCGTATGTCATAGTCGATGAGAGCTTGTTTCATCCATAGTGCTTGTTGACATGCCTTTCCGGCTCTTACGTATTCGGCTTCGGTAGTGGATTATCGCAGAGCGGTTTTGTTTTAAGAACAGATGTCAAACAACATCCCACGAACGTACAAATACCGCTAGTTCTCTTTTGGTCCACATAATCTCCCGCATGATTAGAGTTGGCATATACTACTAATTCTATGTCGGTCCCCTTAGGATACCATAATCTTAGGTGCGTAGTGCCTTTAATGTATCAGAAGATACGTTTAACTGCTTCAAGGTGAGAGGTTTTGGGAGCCTCTTAGAAGCGGGCACAAAGGCAGACACTAAACATGATATCGGGCCTACTTTCCGTTAGGTATAATAAACTACCTATCATGCCTCGATACTTGGTACTATCTACCGACTCACGCTCTTCGCCTTTCGTAATTTTGGTATCAGAGGACATGGGGGTTTTCATTGGTTTAGATTCTTCTAAGCCAAATTTCTTAAGCTAATTATCGTAATGTATTTTATATTGATGTAAAGAAAATTCCATCTTCCATTTGTTTTATTTTAAAGTCCAAGGAAGAAGTTAATGTTCGCCCATCGTGCTCCATTTGAACTCTTCTGCATGATTTTGGCAAATTCATCACACAGTCTTGACAAGTCGAACTTACGAATATGATGTTATGACATATATTTGGAACGATGATGAGGTTTATTTTGAACTTTTCATCTTAGTAAAAAGAGTGTTATCTACCATTCCTATTTTATATTCATGTTTAATAAGGAAAGCTTTTAGTCTATCATACCAAGCTTTGGGTGCTTGTTTAAGACCATATAAGGCTTTCTTTAGTTTATAAACATGATCCGGTTTATCAAAGTCAATGAATCCTGGAGGTTATGCCACGTATACCTCCTCATTGATAAAATCATTCAAGAATGCACTTTTTATATCCATTTGGAATAGTTTAAAGTCTAAAGCACAAGAATAAGCTAATAGTATCCTAATTGACTCAAGTCTAGCAACTGAGGCATAAGTTTCATCATAATCGATGCCCTCTTGTTGATTATAGCCTTGAGCAACTAACCTAGCCTTATTTCGAGAAACAATACCGTACTCGTCTAACTTATTTCTAAACACCCATTTAGTTCCTATATTTGTCATATTCCTAGGTTGTGGAACTAACTCCTAAACGTCGTTAGCAATGAACTAATTTAATTCTTCTTGCATAGCGACTATCCAACTGTCATCCATTAAGGCTTCATTCACATTCTTAGGTTCTATAGTTGATATAAAACAAAAGAAGTTACTTTGGTTTTGGGCTTGTGATCTAAGGGTTCTTTGGTTAAAGTTTCCTATGACATTTTCTAATGGATGGTTCCTAGATTCCTTAATATTGACTATTTCGTCAATTTTAAAGTTTGTCCTCCACAATGTCATTTTTAGGTTTTTCTTTTCTTGTAAACACTTAATTACTTCTTCTTCATCTAAGTCATCATCCACCAAGGGTGATGTCTTAGAGGGTGGAGGAGTTTCATCGAATGTCATGTTAAGTGATTCTTTGACTTTCCTAGTGTGGTTCTATTTAGGCTAGATGTAGTTTACTATTTAGGAGAGTAACCTAAAAAGATTACTTCGATGTGACTTTGGGTTAAATTTGTACGTAGTCTTCTAGTGATTAAGATGAAGCATTTGCTCCAAACACTCTTGAAGTAATCCTAAAGTAGGTTTCCCTACTCGTAAAAGTTCGCTTAGTGTTGTTTTTCCTAGATGGTCTAATTAGGTTATCGGTTAAGAATGTTATGTTGAAGTGTCTATACTGCGTTACACAAAACTTTTGTTAGGTAACGATTACTCATTCAACATTAGTCTCTACTCTATTTCTTGAAGTGTCTATTTTCCTTTCAACTTTCACCATTGATTGAGGAGTGCGTGGAGCTGAAAGTTATGTGTAATTCCACTGGCATTACAAAATCTCCAAATTGCACCGTTATCAAATTCCTACCGTGGTCGGTTCTTATGGCACTAGTATACAACCTCTAATGGTTTTGAATTTTATTACTAAATATTTCAATTGATCAAAGGCTTTGGTTTTGTCCTTTAAGGAATCTAGTCCAAGTTACCTAGAATTAGTTTACTTATGACTGTAGCGGTTTCCTTCGTAACTCCGTTTGGCAGATGGACCAAGGAGAGAGATCCATATGAAGGAGTTCTAAGCATCTAGTCGTTGAGACTATATTCTTAGCCTTATGACTAGCATGAGCTTGCTTTCCAATTTTGCAAGCATCACAGAAGTGTTGATCAAACTTACGCTTAGGTGAGTTTCTAACTAATTCCTTAGATGCCAACGATTGAATGAGACGCATATTGTCGTGACATAATCTCTATGCCACAACGTGGAGTTGGCATCAACCGTTGCTTAGACATAAATTTTGTCTCTTTAGGCTTATTTCTAATTTCATCACATATAAGCCGTTTCTTCTAATACCTCTACATATGACCTTACCATCCTTAGTAATTTCACTGTTCTTTATGTTCAGAGAAGTTACTCTACACTTAATTATTACATGTTATGTCCTATACTTGAACAAGGTTAAATCTTCAGGTATCAATGCTTACATTTCTATTGTGAGAGAGTTCATTGAAATCGTACCTTTGCCAATGATGTTACCGCGAAGATTGCTACCAAAAATAACATTACCTTCATTTTATGCCTTGTAGCTTGAGAAGATCTTTCGATTACCCATTATGTGTTTGGAGCATCCGCTATCCTTTATCCACTCATCGGGTTCCAAGTCGACTTCAAGGCATATCTATTTATATAAGGCAACACCTCAAACATTTGGTCCCCAATATATCATGGGTCCAAAGTTGTTAGTGCTAAACATCCCTTGCATTTGATGCAATTGGTTAGGATGTGAAAATGGAAGACACATTTCCCATGGCATGTAACTTTGTCATGGGGAGTTGTTCCAAGTTACAGGAAAACCACGAGGTTGACTTTTTAGATTAATGTTTCTTTTTGGTTGTGGTGTTTTAGGACGATGATAATTATTTATGACTTTTCTAGGTGGTGGAGTTCTTAATCTAAAATTTGGTTTTGAAAATCCAACTCTGGGTTTTGACAACGGCTTATAAAATTGCTTCACTTCATTATCACTAGCAACGAGAACTCTTACATTGTTTACTATTATGTGTTTTGGTCGAGGACCCAAAATAGATTTTTGAAAAGACACACTTTTCTCAGATCCAGGTGCGGTTCCTGGTGGCGGTTTGATATTTGCTTTGGGGGCCGCTGCACATTAAGGAGGCCGCCCATATTTATGGGACCTCCATCAGAGGACGCCTTTTTCTGATCTTTCACAAATTTTATTTCCTTAGTTCCACTAGATGATGCTTCAAATGAATTGAACCTTAAACCTAACTTTTCATTGGAGGGTTTTTGATTATTTAACATTTCATTTAAACACTGTGTGCTCTTTTCAAACTTGGTTAGTTTAAGAGCTTCCTCTTTAAGCTTTTCATTTTCAATTTTAAGCATATGACATTTTACACATTCGAGATCAACTTCCTTGTTTTTCTCAAGTGTAGACACTTTTTCTTTTAGAATACTAATTTCCTCTTTTCTAAGCTATCTTAGTGGTTTTAGTCTTTTATTTTTTCGTAGTATTATCTTTAAACTCATTTTGCCACGTTTATCATATTCATTTTCAATATTAAATCTCTATTACGAGTTTTCTCACTAAAGTTAAGAGTAATTCGGAAATACCTCACTTGATGCTTGATGCGTATCGACAGTTTCGTTATTCATTTCTCATATTTCTTTCACCGCTATCATCCTAGAACTTCAAAAAATGCTCTTTGGTTCTTGTCTTTCGGTGGTTTTGGACATTCTCTAATAAGATGATTTGGGTCGCCGCATCTAAAGCATTTTTTTATCACTTTTATCGTTTTTGTCGTCTCGGCTTCTTTGAAATGTCTTTTTGTCATTTCGATGTTGTCTCACAAATCTACCTCTTCTCTTGAAGAACTTCTTGAAGTCTCTTACCGCCATGGCGTATTCTTCGTCTTCACTTCCGGAAGTTGACCACTCTTCATCACTAGGTTTTTTTCTTAGCCTTTAAAGCAAGCGATTTCCTTTCAGCTTTTGCTTTGACTATTTCAGAATCTTTCTTGATGATCATTTCATGAACTTTGAGGTTCCCGATAAGTTTATCAAGAGATAGTGATGTTAAGTCTTTCGACTCTTCAATTGCAGTGACCTTTGCTCTCCATTTAGGATGTAGAGCCCTAAGAAATTTCCTAACATAGTTCTTGCTAGAATAACCTTCATCAAGAGCTTTTAGACTAGTAATAATAGTATTAAATCTAGCAAAAGCATTATCTATAGATTCGTCTTCGAAAATGAAGAATTGTTCATATTGTTGAACCAAAAGGTCGATCTTATTATCTTTGACTTGACTATTACCTTGGTGGGTGATTAACAATGTTTTCCAAATTTCTTTTGCCGTATTACACATGAAAATTCTTTCATACTCTTTTTTAGGCAAAGCATTATAAATAACTATTTTAGCTTCGTTATTTTTCGCAAGTTTCTTTTTAAGATCATCACTTTGTTTTTCAAAAAGGATAACCTCATCTAATTTGGTTTTCGGATTTTGTTCAATAGGTTGAAAATCACCGTTGGTAATAACATGCCAAAGATCTAGATCTTTTGATTTAACATATGTCTCGAATCTATTTTTCTAATAAATAAAACTATCACTTTCAAAGAGTGGTGGTCTTTGCATAGATTGCCCTTCTAGATATTTGTCGGAATCCATAGATCGATCCAAGCTTTAAAATACAGTATATTTTAAAAATCTTGAGTGACCTTGGCTCCTGATACCAATTGTGGAAACTAGAAGGGGGTTGAATAGTTTACAGGTTCGTTTTCATTTTAAAAACTTTGCTTTCAAAATACTTAGATTCGAGTAGTATGTTTAACCAACCAACAATATGAATCAATCAAGTAAATATCTAAACTAATGGAAAATAACAATCACAACAATATAAGGAGATGAGAGAAGGAACAATCAAACCAAGACACCAAGATTTATAGTGGTTCGGCTACGAAGCTCTTCTTCGCCCTACTCCACTCCCCGAGTATCCTACTCGAGATTTCACTATGTCAACAAGCTCCCTTCAGGCGGAGAAAACCGTTTACACGTCGCTTACGTTATTTTTTGAAGAACTAGAGAGAGAAAGTGGAAGGAAGGATGTATTTTCTAGTGAGAGAAAGTAAAGAACATGAAATGTATTAAGTGAAAATGAAACATACAACCAACCAACCACCTCTCCAAGGCATGGAGAGGTGTTTATATACTTACAAAGGGTGGATGGGCCCTGGCTTAATGGACTCATCTATGGGCCTTGGACTAACTACCTATGTAAGTTTCCAAAAATTACTTAACGAGCTAACGACAGTTATCTATGGAAGTGACCGACACTTTCGTGTTCCTAACAATCTCCCCCTAAGGGAGGTCACTCCATTTTACAAAATCTTAAACCTAGCATACTATGCTTTATCTTTAGTCTTGAGCTTGTTTAACTTTAATCATTAACTTGTGATTTGATGTAGTGATCATTGACTTTAGGTTTAAGCTTGTTCCTTTATCTTGACTTGTAAGTGAATATGTGATCTTGAACACCTTGAGATCATCAACCAAGCATAATCTCGTTTTGCCATCTTGTAACTTTGCCATCTTGTGAAGTTGTGAATTCTGGACCGACATGCTCATACCTTTCTTGATTTGTTGACTTGAAAAGCTTTAATGTTGCATCTTTCTTGAATTTCTTTAACTTTAACACTTCGTCACTTTGAGAAAGACGTTCGGTATCAGAGTGACGGAAACTTATTTGAAATTCTTTGACTTTAATACTTTGTCACTTCAAGAAAGACGTACGGTATCAGAGTAGCGGAAGTCTTGAAACATGTACTTAAGCTTTCATGATGTCTTTATGTTTGTCGGTCGGGTATGAGCATGTGGTTATGAATCTTGTAAGCCAGCTGGAATCAGGTACCTTCACCACCATCTTTAAGTATCCTGCATTAAAACAGTTAGCAATAAAGCGGGGGGACGAATATGGCTTTGTCATTTGCCCGTGTTTGGTTTGAGTAACCTTCAAATCCGTGAGGATCAACTTGTGATCAGGTATATTCAATTTAAGAAGAATCTCCTTGACAGGATTTCCAGCTGAAGTATTGAATCTTTTTTACACATGTGTATCAGATTCATCAAACTCAACATGTTCTCATTATCAGAACGTCTCAAAGCAGACAGCACGATAAGAGTGAACCAGCGAGTTACTATCTCACCGATTGAAATAAAAAATTGATTTAAAAATCAATCGACGTGTCACTTGCTAAAGTGGTTTTGTGACACATCGATAGTGTTAATCATTTTAAAATTCATCATCAATCGTCAATTCATAACCTGGAACAAGTTTGATTCTTATAGAATCGCACCATCGTTTCTTTCCAGTTGACACAAGTTTGATTCATATAGAATTGCACAAGTCACCTACCACGAGCTTGTTTGATGTTGGCTCAAGCAGGATTTCCATCTTCATTGTGAGTAATATCACTCGGATGTTCTGGCAAAATCACAAAGATAATGCGTCGGACTCTTTATAAATTTCTCGTTATTCACATTGTGTGATATAGCAAGTACAATTTTGACAAGTGTCCTAAGGAGATTTATGGATAATCTCTTGTGGCTCTAGACTCAATAGTTCATTTTTACTTTAGTGATCGGAGACTGGAGCAGACTGCCACCTTTTCAATATCAACAAACTCGGAGTGAGAATGTTGATAGAAATGTGTGTAATCTCCGTGAGAAATGAAATAAGAGTCTTTTAAGAGACCTTGAGTGGCTAGGGAGGGTTGTGCATAGCGTCATTGGGTCCATGACTATCTTCAATGTCAGACAACAGCTTAGTGTTTTCGACAGTTTATGTATTCACCCGGTTTCTGCCTAAGTGTATGCAGGGCTTTTTTCTTTACAGCTTTTATCCTTAAATTTCTTTTTCATTCTTCAACCCATTCAATGCTTACCGAGACTTTATAACTAACACCTTGTTGGGTTTGTTCCAGTGTTAGCTCCATCTCAGTCGGCATTTTTCCCAATTCTCACTTTTTCTCCTTTTGTATCATACCTAAGGATATCCCTGGGTAGATCCCTCCGATTCTGGCTAGATCATGGGATTTGAATACCTATGCCTAACCGCCTTATAACTTCATAAACTTAAGATCATGGTCGGTCTTTTGGGTATTTCATCACAATCAAAACCAAAATCATTGAAAAGTTCAATCAAAGTGTTTGATATAAATATCAAAAGATTTACACTTTGAGAGTTTTTCATCATCACTAAAAGCTCCCCCTTAACATGTGCATCGTAATCGTAGTACATGCTAAGTGTGGAGTGCATTGAGTCCATTTTATATGATCACATTTTAGTACAAATTAGATTCAGTTTAATCACATTTTCTCCCCTTATTCAAAATGTTAATCCGTTAATATTTTAGATATCAATTGATTAAACGTTTGGGGACAAAATGTTACATAATCACTATTAGGAACATTTTAATGCTCCCCTTCAATTTGTGAGGGTATATAAGATAGTGCTGAGTACAATAATTTGAAAAAATTTGAATTTACTAAGAAATTCTTGAAAATTTTATACTCGAGCACACCTTAATATCACCATAAGTCTACATTACATATATACAAATGCACAAGATTTTATTATTCACGAGGATTGACCTGTTTTGATGAGGACATCATATGATAAATCATATGGTCCTTTGCAACAGCCTAAAGTCTCCCTCGTACAGTCTCCCACCAACAAATTTCTCCAAGCTCAGCATAATCCTCCTGGTCTTTAGCTGTTTATCAATTGCCTGGATCATAACTCTTGTTTTATCTCTATCACTTTGTCTCCAGATAGTCTGTGGCGGATACTTCATCTGAATTTCCTTTAGGTGATCATTAAGAGCAGTCCGAACATCATTGAGTGTACCATCACTAAACTTGTGTAGTTCATCAATACGCATCAATCTGTTCTTCTTGTCTTTGTTTTGGTAAATGAAACCTCTAGGATTAGAGTATGCTGTATAAGCTTCCCTTCGTTTAAGATATGATCTGTACGTATCCAGCTTTGTGAGGTTGAGCTTCTTTTGGTAACTTTCGACACCTAATTGAAGATCTTCTACACGCCTTTGGATGACAACGCTTCTTGTAAACATTCGCAAGGAGACATTAAAAGCTAGGCGTTCTTCAATAGTGAGATTTGTCAACTTGCCTTGAACAAGAAGAAGCATCATGTCTTTTATGTCTTGAATGCGAAGCCTGTTAAAGTCGCCTTCTTTAAATTTGTACAGCTTGTCATCATCTCTACGAACAGTGTGTAGACTAATCTAATAACATACTAGATGTAAGGGTAGAGAGAGAGTAGGTTGGATGAACACTTAGAGAGAGAAAGAACATAAAAGAGAGAACTTTGTTAATGTGTTAAAAATGAACAATCAACCACCTCTCCAAGGCATGGAGAGGTGTTTATATACTTACAATGGATGATGGGCTTGGGCTTGAATGGGTTTATCCATAGGCCTTTAGCTAACTAACTATGTAAGTTTCCAAAAATTACTTAACGAGCTAACGGCTGTTATCTATATAATGGAAGTGATCGATACTTTTCGTGTTCCTAACAATCTCCCCCTAAGGGAGGTCACTCCATTTTACAAAAACTTAAACCTATCATACTATGCTTTGTCTTCAGTCTTGTGCTCGCAGACTTGATTTCTTTACTTTTGTAACAATCCGTATTTTTGATCAATGTGCGACGTTATTAAATTCACTAATTATTATTTTTTTCTCGTACGCGTTCGCTT
>BQNB010028162.1:0-55363 GCA_026074375.1 Tanacetum coccineum | reverse complement strand
TTTCTTAAATTATTTCAACACTGATTTACTTAAACCTATGAATTCACCAACATTATTGTTGACGTTTTTGCATGTATTTTTTCAAGTTATTATTTTCTGATTGGGAGCATTTGAGTCGCGCGGATATGTTTTTGAAGGCTTAATAACTTGTATACGTAAAAAAAATGTTTCTATTGCATTATAAATGGGATCCTTTATAAACTCTGATTTTAATATAACGAATGTGAAATTTATTTAAACGTCTCTTTCGAGGTCGTTTTCTGTGACTTGTGCGTATGGACTATGGAGTCGCACCCTAATGTTACTATTTCGCTGCCGTCCGATTTTGGGGGTGTGACATCTTGTCTTCTATTAACCAATATTGGGTCTGTGTGTTTCAACTGTCAAAAACTGTTATCAAGGATTTGGTGCGAAGGGGAATTAACTAGAGGTAAAGCAAAAGTGTCTTGGAGTTCTATTTGTCAGCCTAAAGATCAAGGTGGATTAGGTTTGAAAGATCTTGGATTATGGAATGATGTTCTGCTTATGAAACATATTTGGAATATTTCCTCTAATAAGGATTCTATGTGAGTCAAATGGATTCGTGAGGACAGATTCAAAGGGAATAGCATTTGGGAGATTAAAGCTGATTTGAATGATAGTCGGGGATAGAGGAATTTGTTAAAGCTTAAAGGAAGGATTGAAAAGCATGTGATCGATAAGATTGGAATGGGAGAGGTACTTGTGTATAGTATTATTCATGGCATGATATATGTCCTCTGTCTAAGTTCATAACTCACAAAAATATATAGGATGCTAGATTCAATAAAGAGGATTGTATTGCACACCTTAAACTAACCCTAATCATCATACCATCATTAAAGTTCATATATAATCTGTATTTTATGTAAACCCTAGATCCATCATAAATCATGTTACATGAATATCATAAACTAGTTAAGATGAACACACTAACCTTGAATGCTAGCACCTAAACCACAATTCTTAAATGTTCTTGGATCAAACACCAAATTCGGCACTCCTAGGGTTTTGGGGGCTTGAAATCGCAGGCACAAAGGGATGGGGAAAAGAATTATGAGATAGGTTTATTGGTATATATACCCTAAGTATCCTTATCCCTTAAGTCTTAGAGTTTGACAAGGTTTAGGCCTCCTAATCCCTATCCTATACCTTAGCTGATCGTCCCCCCTCATATATCCTATTTTATTATTATTTTTATTTAATTATTAATTAACTAATTACCTTTATTACCTTATGCTTTCATGAAAACCTAAACTAATTTGGGTAAACCTTTTTACATAAACGCAACTTACTAAACTTTCCAAATATATAACTTTTCATTTCACATTTCACTTTCTATTTTTAGAAAGTCCACTATAAATATCCAAATTTCACTCACTTCACTTATTTCCAACATGATGCATTTCCCATAAACGCTTAACACAAAATCATCCAACTATTGACGTAGCATTGCATGCAATACGCCATACCTTTCCATTATCACTTTACGTGAACAAATGTAATACTCATCACCACACACAAACGCACTCAAAATGAGATGATCATACACCTATTCAAACCACTTAGTACACATATATAACACATAGCACACAAGAAACCACACAAAATGAACTCTTATCCATTTCTAAAGGTATCACTAACCTGATTAAATCACGGATGTCACATTTTGAGACGTAATCTACTGCTACTAATATATATTTATTCCCCTTTGAGTTCGAAAAGGGCCCCATAAAGTCTTGTCCCCATATATCAAATACGTCACATACCTGAATGTTGTTTTGTGGCATCTCACTTCTTGATGATATGTTTCCTGATCTCTGACATGCATCGCACTTCATCACATATTCCTTAACATCTTTAAAAATGCTAGGCCAATAGAATCCAGATTCGCAGACTTTCCTTCCAGTAATTGACGCACTATGATGTCCACCAGTTGGTCCAGAATGACAATGTCCTAAGATTTTAAGGATTTCGTTCCCAGCAACACATCTTCTCATTACATTGTCCGAGCACAGCTTGAATGCATATGGTTCGTCCCAAAAAATTTCTTAACTTGAGAGAAAAATCTTCTTCTTTTTTCAGGCGTCCAATTTGGAGGTACGATCTTTCCAACAATATAGTTAACATAATCAGCATACCATGGTTCATCGTTATTGAGCTCGGCTTTCAATATCATAAGATGCTCATCGGGAAATTCATCAGTTATTTCCTCCTCCGTGAAGGTTCCTAAATATGGGTTCTCAAGTCTTGACAAATGATCTGCAGCTAAATTCTCTGCCCCTTTTTATCCTTAATCTTAATGTCAAATCCTTGGAGAAGCATTACCCACCTAATAAGTCTTGGTTTCGCGTCTTCTTTGCTGAACAAATACTTCAAGGCAGAATGATCAGTGTAGACTACAGTTTTTGATAAGATAAGATATTGACGAAACTTATCAAAAGAGAAAACAACTGCGAGAAGTTCTTTTTTGGTGGTGGTGTAATGCTCTTGAGCATTATTCAAAGTTTTGCTGGCATAATAAATTGGCTTGAATTTTCCATCAATTTGTTGCCCTAAAACAGCTCCAACAACGAAGTCACTATCGTCACACATTAATTCAAAGGGCACGTTCCAATCTGGAGATATTATGATAGGCGTGGTGGTCAGTTTCTCTTTCAAAATGTTAAATGCCTTTTTGCAATCATCAGAAACATCAAACTTTGCATCTTTCATCAGAAGCTGGGTCATTGGTTTAGAGATCATGGAGAAATATTTTATGAACCTTCGGTAAAATCCAGCATGCCCCAAAAAACTTCTAATTCCTTTTACGTTATGTAACACCCCCAAAAGCTAATATGCAGCGGAATGGTAACATTGGGGTGCTACGTCAAAGTACAACAATCAAGATATAGGAAACGACTTAAAAATGGCGTTTTAAACAAAGGGTTGGTTGTTCATTTAGTTCACACATAATACATTTTCCTTTCATTTCTCTCTCTAAGTGATACAACCTACTTTCTTTCTCTAAACTTTCTTTCTTGTTCATTTGTTAAGTGATTTGATACATCTACATTACTAAAAATCACCTTGCTTTCGTATGAATGAATAAGTGTTAAGAATGACTTTAAGCACTGATTTATCATTTAAACCTATTTATCTATCATTCTTAAATCATTAAAACCACACTTTATATCTGATTAAGTATAAGTTCATCCATACGAAACCTCTATCGGTTATAAAACCTTTTGATTCATGGTCCTAACATATTGTTTTCAGTGATCCTTTGGCACAAATCATATCACAACACAGTCAGTCACATTTTTCCTCAATCAATTACACATAATCCTATCTTTTAATTTTACGAAACCCTAGATCTGTACGAAACCTATGAATCAATTAATTAAAACATTTAACAGCTCAAGGAATCATAAAAGATCTTATATCCTTACATTTCGTAATCTCAGAGTAACGTAAAACGATTTGGATGGTGTGTTTGTAAGGATACGAAAGTTAAAACTTTGAGAGGATTTACGAAATCTCTTAGGTTGCGTATGAAAGTGAAAAGCTTTTGTATGAAACCTCTGTCTTTTATACGTATGAAAATAAGTTTGGGGTTTTTGCAATTTTAGTCCCTATCCTTTCTTTCGTATACATTGTCAGTCCAAAATAAGTTTCAAAAACTCCCCCTTGGAGTGAAATCTTATTATCAATTAACCCTTTGAGTTATTTTTGCAGTTATGAATCCCTTTTTATTTCAAAAAACTTTATAACTCCCCTTTAAAATAATATCCTTCCTTGAATTTCTTCTTTCGGGAGTCAATTTTGCATTTATGCTCTACTTTTGATGTTTTGATAATGATTTGACTGAAAAATTGTATAACCCCCCCCTTAAATAAATGTCTAATTAAAGAATTTATTCGAGAGATTGTTATTTTTGCAGTTTTGAACACACTTGAGAAGAATTTTGATAAAATCAAAAATTTATAACTCCCCCTTGAATAAATATCTACCTAAAGAACTTATTCAAGAGATTGTTATTCTTGTAGTTTTCAGCATACTTTGATTTTTCAAAGACGGTTTCTTTTTGTGAATGAAAATGATTACAAAACACATATTTTATTGATGACAAATCATTTTTCAAATGAATGCTGATAAAGATACTTACTCAACTTCCGCGGTTGACATAGCTGTACAATCCTGCTTTTTAGAGGACCAACTGACTAGCTTTGTCTTCTAAATTGGGATTCCTCCAGATGTGCTTTTATAATCATCAAGGCACCCTGCCAAATCTACATCTAAATATGCAATTAGCTCAAATCCAGGAATCCTTATCGAGTATCACTAATCCATATTATGGAGTGTCTTAGGTACTGAAGATCTTTTTGCCCCTCTTTGAGGTGGTTCTAGTTGGGCGTACTTGGATAACGTTGCCACATATAAATGTTGTAAAGGCAATATCTGGTCGACTTGCAGTGAGATACATGAGTCCTCCAATCATACTACGGTATTTAATTTGACTAGTTAGAGTACCCTATAAATCTGTGTCAATTTTGGTAGTAGCCATTGGTGTCATAACAGTGTCACATTTTTCCATCCCGTGTTTTCTTCTAAGAAGCTTCAAGAGTGTATTCGTGATTGTTAACAAAGATTCGGACGAGGGGATTTGATGAATCTGAAGTCCTAGGAAGAACTTAATTTCACCCATCATTGACATTTCAAAGTTATCTTTCATTAGTTTTGCAAATCTGTTTGAGAAAACAAAATTTCTTGAACCAAAAATAATGTCATCGACATATATTTAAAATAATAAAATATCATCCCTGTGTCTTCGTGCAAACCATGTTGGATCAACAATACCTTTTGTGAAATGGTAATCAATCAAGAAGTAATAAAGCTTGTCATACTATGCTCGAGGGGCTTGTTTGAGACCATATAGAGCTTTCTTGAAATGATAAACGTGGTTAGGAAAGTCTAGGTATACAAATCTGTCTAGCTGGCTTACATAAACTTCTTCTTTCAATGGACCATTAAGGAAGGAAGTCTTCACATCCATCTGGTATATTGTAAAGTTCTTGTGAGCCGCATAAGCCACGAACATACGAACAGCTTCTAGTCGTGCTACTAGAGCAAATGACTCTTCAAAGTCAATTCCTTCTTGTTGACTATAACCCTTTGAGCGAGAAGAGACTTAATTCCAAATAACCGTGTTGTCAAACATCCGTCCTTATTTTCCAAAAGCCATTTTACTTGATTGCATGTTGCCTGTTTCAGGTAATGGAACAAGTTCCCACACTTCTAATCATTTGAACTGATTAAGTTCACTTGCATTGATTCGATCCAACTATGATCAAGCATAGCTTCCTTGATGTTTTAGGTTCAATAAGACTCACCGTGAGTGTGTCCATACATAACTCTGCATCGGTTTGGATTTTACTTCTTGTTGTCACTAGTTTGAAAGGATCATCAATCACTTTTTCAATTGGATGGTTCTTAGTTCATTTATCGGTGTAGCGATGTTTTTGGTGGAACTCGTGCATATTTGATGGGTCCTGATAGTTTGAAGATGATTATGCTCCTTTGAAGTTCCTAGGAGTCTTTAAAAGACTTCCTAAGAATTATTCCCCATCAAGTTTCGATCTTCTTCTTGATTTGTTCTTCAGAATGATGAGTTCAGATCGAGTTAGGTTAAGGGTTTTTTTCAATTTGTTCTTCTGTGAGGTTACAGTTATGGAAGCATCATTTATCTGCAACGATGATTGAAGTTGGATGATAAAAGTGTCTTCATTATCAAGAGTATTTGCAGCGGAATTTTCTAACACTTTTAATGTTCTCGGCGCATAGTATTCTTCATACAGAGGACCAAACAAGCTATCTAAGTCTTGATGTGTCGGTGTTTTAATCCATTTCATCTGATGAATCTTGAAAATTCATGCAGTTATTATCGGGCCCTAAATTGTTGCATTCAGAAGCCATTGCTATGAGTTCATCAAATTTCACATAGATGGTTTCCATTATTTTGCATGTTCTTCGGTTATAAATGCGAAACCCCTTTGATGACTCAGAGTAACCAACAAAGATACCAATGTCTGCTTTAGGCCTCATTTTCCTAAGATCATCACGATCATTTATTGGGTAACATAAGGAACCAAACACATGAAAGTATTGAACATTGGGTTTTCTCCCCTTGAGCAGCACATAAGGTGTTTTACTATACCGTGTGTGTATAAAAGAGCAATTCTGCGTAAAACAAGCTGTTGAAATTGCTTCAGCCCATAGGAATTCTGGTAGTTTTGAAAAGATAAGCATTGTTCTTGCAGCCTCGACAAGTGTATGATTTTGACGTTTAACAAAACCATTCTGTTGAGGCATTTGAGCAATTGACATATGATGCATAATGCCTTGTTTTTCATAAAAAGACTTCAATGTTGCATTTTTGAACTCAGTTCCATTATCATATCTCACTTTCAGAACATGAGCCTTCATGTTTCTTTGAATATGAGTAATGAAGTTGATGATAGTATCTGGAAGTTAACCAACCACACATACAGCTGAAAGGTTATAAAGTATGATATAATTATGAATGTAGTTCCACATCAGTCTCATCTTTTGTTCAAAGAAAATACACCCAAGTATATCGAGACTAATCATCGATAATTACTAGAATATACCATTTCTTGTTAATAGTTTCAACCCTCATTGGCCCGCACAAATCCATATGAAGTAATTCAAGTTTAGAATCTGTACTTAGAACCAACTTAGATAGAAATGTAGACTTTTTGTTCTTTCCTTGTTCATAAGCAGAACATAAGTTCTCTTTGTTGTACTTAAATCTCGAAAGCCCATCAACTAGTTCATTTTAGTAAGTTGATTAACGGTACCGAAATTCAAATGAGAAAGTTTAGTGCCATAACTGTAACACCCCCAAATTGGGTCGCAACGGAATAAAGGGTCGGGGGTGTTACTTCTCAGATTCAATAACACATGATATATATAGAATGACCAAAAAGTCGTTTTTTTTAAAAAGGATACATTGGATTTAACAGAGTATTTGTTACATATAGCCGATAGCTTCACTTGGTCCCACTTGTTCAAGTCAAAGTTTTTGCCATACAGTTAATACAAATTGTAATGCGACAAAATCTTTGAATGCCTTGTCTATCAATCAAAAAACACATGTATCCCTTGCACTCTGTGGTTACTGATCCCCTGAAAACTTTGCTTTAAAAACGTCAACAATGTAATGTTGGTGAATCATAGGTTAGATAAATCATATATTGGTAGGACCACAAGATTTCCTAAATGTATGATAATGCAACAGATGCTGACATCATTTAACTGTAAGTTACGTTTGCTTTAGCTATGACACTGAAGCTGGACGTGTATGAATACCAACATAATGGCCCTTACATTGCCCGTGGTGATGCTCTTATCACCCGCAACATCCTATATTCGACATGGTATACGTTCGTTTGCCCCGTGATTGAGAAATCCTCAAAGAACGGGGTTGTCAAACCCAATAGATCTATTCATAGCATTCGCGCTCACAATCCAGTAATTGATAGTTTATGATAATGGGCTCAAATATGGGTTATCGCTACTTAGGCAACACGTAATCATAACATGAAACTTAACCACTTGTGTCCAATTCTAAGCATTGCAGGTTTTTCACCACAAAGACTTTGTTAAAACACAAGCCTGTAAAGTGGGGCTTATGAAAAATCTCACCTTGAGTGAGGTAGTAATGCCAAGTATATACATTAATAAGCGTCACGCGAAATCGATCATAATGCTACCTAATTTTAATTAGTTCGCATATGCATAATATACATGGTAACCTCTATCATGCATATTCTATTTAGCTAAATCACCAACTATTTGTTTGGTGAAAACATGTTTATTAACTGTTTATAAACATACTTATGGTTAAAAATTGACATACTTTTACGTGTTAAGTCCTGTTTCTTGCGTTTCTAGCCATCTTTTCGTATTAAGACGGGTTATCGATATTTGATGTTTTTTATAATTTTGGTCCCCTGATGAACAGTAAATTTTACTTGTTCACACCAGACATGAGTTTTATTTAAATCGTATTTGTTGTCATAAAACCCGTGTAAATGTCTTATTTTCTTCGTTAAGCTACGTTTTTAAAGATTTCTTTCGAGCACGATCTCTTCGTTGTAATTGAAAGTTTCTATAATTTATTCGCGGTTTAACAAAAATTTATGTTCATAGTTTATAAATTTATTATTATAAACTTTTAATTACCGAAAACCCTACGAATTTCATAACTTATTCGTTATATAAGCAAAAAGAAAAATTGCGATTCTTATCATTTTGGAATCCTAAAAATGTGTTTTAGTTAATAAAAATATCAAACTTGCTGTTTGATATAAATTTTATAAAAGTTATTTTATAAACTCCGTTTAATTAGCGTATAACTCGTTTTTAACGTAACTTTTTCGTTATTAATCCGTTTGACAAGTTTCTTACCTTTTCGGAATCGTCGTGAAATGTATTATCTTATAAAAATATATTATAAGTATACATATACACGAATTTGGACAGAATGTTTTCATGACTTTGATAAGTCCATAGTTAACCCTTGTTTCCATTATTTACCACTTTTGTATTTCACCACAAGTCTTACACTTTATATATATGTATTATATCATATATATATATTAAGTCCATAGTCCATCAATGTCCTTTTTGTCCAACTTACCAAATTCTTAATAATACTAAATAAGTCATAACTTTATATAATAAGTCATTTTACCATAAGTTCATATGTAGCCATTTTCCTTATAAACCATAAGTGTACATGTTTTCTTATCATGATATAACCTCATTTTAATGATCTTATAACCTCAATATAAGTCCATAATTAACCTTAACTTGTCTTATGTATTTCTTTAACTTGAAACATATTATGAAACCATAAAAACCCTAATTAACCCACAATCATTTTTACACCAAAACAACTTAATACAATATTTTCTCATCCTTTTTAGTATGATATAAGTAATAACACCACATGTATATAAGTATACAAAATGACCATTACAAGTGAAAACTTCATTTTCATGAATAAAAACTTAAATGGTGATTCAACTAAAATAGATATAACATATGCATATCAATGAAAATTTACAAGAATATAAAGAGTTCTAGTAGACCTTAGGATGTGTGAAGATGATGATAAACAAATGCTAAACCCTTGTTTAGCCCTAGAATCCAAGCTTGTACTTAAGAAAACCCTTGTTTACTTAATAAAAACCCTAGCTTCCTTTCACTTGATTAATACTTGGAAATGCTTAGCCAATGCTTGGAAATACCTTAGAATATCTTAGGATGGATGTGTATAGAAGTGTATAGGTTGAATAAAATTTTGTATGGGTTTGTGTGGAGGGGGTGTTTGTGCCGTAGCTTCCAAGAGAGAAAAGGAAGAGATTTGTGAATTTTTTACCAAGTTTAAGCATGTATGAATTCTCTCATCACTTAGATACATGTATATATATGCAAGACTTAGTCAAGGGAACATGGTATGGTCCTAGGGATGGTCTTGGTCTTGGTCTAAGTCAAAAAGACAAGGCATGGTGTAGTTTAATGAGAAGGCATGGGCTAGGTATTAATGAAAGAGATGTACATTTGACCAAATGGAAGATTTTCTTATATCACTTGTATCAATGGCCATAATTTCGGCAATAGAGTGATATAAGTGAGATATTTTTGTAACTTTTATGTATTGGGTATAAATGTGGGTATTTGTTGAAGCGTAGAAAAGTTTTGGTGGTTCCGGGAGTGCCTAAACGCAATTTATCGCGAAACGTATACACTTTACGTATCCGATAAAAATAAAATGAACAAAGTTAATAATTATTCTCAAAATAATTACTTAACCCTTGCTTGATGTAAACATTTAATTGTTTGATGCCCGTTTACATTGAACGCTAATTTTTGGCGTACGCGATTTAACCTATCGCTTATGATTTAAAGTGAACACGTATAATACAAAGGTACATTGTGGATTTATCGACGTAGTCAATGACTTGAAAACACAGGGTGTTATATTAACCGCTTCCAAGAATTGACGACTTGTTAAATTCTTCGTTCCATGGGCTTTTTCTTCGAGTCATGTATTTTATCATTCCTTTTGAAGATTCTCATGACATTTGATCCATTCGCTCACATTCATTGCTTATATTTGATGCTTTTGACCTTTGTTCATTCAAACTTTCGTTGGAAACCTCGACAATGACCTAGGTATATCCACTCATCTCATCACAAGTAAACCCGAGACGAATAAATCGAATTGAGCACCGGGACGGCGCTCTCTGTAGGTGGAAGACTTGTAACAACCGTCATTTTCGGAACATTATTTAAATAATAATATATATTTTATTACATATTTGTCGTTATAAAATTTATTTTTAAGCTGACTTATCAAAAATGACCCACTAGATCACGTCTTCACGATTCGGACTCTAAAGCAATTTGATGTAAAACGACATTCCTGATAAATTTAGTTTTTACGAGACCCAAAAAAACAGTCAGAATGTGGAATGAAATGCCATCGCGAGATTTTAGAAACACAAAAATAATTAAATTATATTTAATTATCACGTTTTATTAAATAAAAATACTTAATAAAATCATTTAACATTTTATTCAAAAGCGTTTGTTGATAACGCGAATATTCGAGTCGAAATCCATTTTTATTTCGGTCAAGGCGTAACCGGGTCATTAAATAAAATAACGAACATTTTTATAAATGTTATAAAAAATATTTATGAAATATTATCAAGTAAATACTCATTTTTATCAGAAAAATGATTTGGAAAACAATGGCACAAGTTTCGTATTTTGAAACATCCGTTAAGTCACCCAAATGAGTCCCGAACCAGTATTTTATAAAAGTTTCTCGACAAGTTACACCTTTAGTCCCTCAAGTATTATACCCTTGCCACATTTCTTAAAAGTTTTATTATAAATAAAAAAGTTATACATTTTTATTTCATTTTCACAAAAATTAACACACACATATAACAAACACTCTCCCTCTCCCTCATCTTTTCCGGCGAACTCCCATCGCCGCCGGCCACCACTCAGCCACCGCCGCCGCCGCCGCCGGCCACCGAAAAACTTTTCCGGCGAGTGTTTACGATTTCACCCGATCATAAAATTGTTCCCCGCCAACCGATCTACCCGATCCACCATACCACTCGCCGTCACGCGCCTCCCCATCACCACCACTCACCCACCGCCCCCCCCCCCCACAGTCACCATCGCATCATCATCATCGTCATCACCCCTCTCCACCTCACCACCACCATCACTTCGCCACCCTCATCATCTCAGCCACCTTCTCCATCGTCACACCCTCATATCACCACCACAGCCCGAACCACCATGATGGTGTTTGTGTTATGTGGTGAACCACCAGCAGTGGGTGTGTTTGTTTCGGTAGCTAAACCCCGAGCAAGGGTGCGTCGGGTTTTATTATAGCACCAAGGGTGCGTTTCGTTTTCTTACCAAAAAGGGGTGCGTTGTGGTTCTGCTCAGCCCCACACAGGGGTGCGTTTTGGTTCTCTTAAAACAACCCGAGGGCTGCGTTTGGTTTTCATACTCGCACAAGGGTGCGTTTGGTTCTGAAAAACAGCCCCAGCGGGGTGTTTGTTTGGCTGTGTAAACAGCCAAAGGGGCGTTTGGTTTGCGTTGGTTGTTGTCTCAACCCATCCGGGATGTTTGGTTTCGATGTTAACAGCCATAAGGGCGTGTTTGGTTTAGCAGATTTGCATCAAGGGGTGCGTTTGGCAGTTTCACTAGGGTGCGTTTGGTTTATACGAACCGGCGACTAAAAACGTCACAATATTTAGCAATAAAAACCGGATTAAAAATGGTGGTTAATGGTTAAATAAATTGGTTGCTTATTATTTTCATTTGGTATTTTATAAGTCATTAGGGTGCGTTAGGATATGCGTTTAACAGCCACATAGGGTCATCAACGTTTTTTTTTTTCATACGTTTCGTTGGTGCTTGGTTTTTGATTAGTTTTTGTCATTGGTTTATTAGTTTAGATTTGTATAATTGAGGTATTTTGCAACACTGGGGTGATTTAAAAGGGGTAAAACAATTGAGTTTGTAAAATGAAAAAGTTAAATATTCGAACAAGTATGCCGTGATTTTTATATACGCTATTAAGCTTTGTAAAATTTATACAAATCTTACTTTAATTATTATCTTGAAAAGGACGAATCAAATGCCTTAAGAATTATTAGATCGTGACGACCCGATAAACGAACGAAAACTATAATTTTTAGAAATTTCATTTATCTAATCCGTAACCTTAAAACGTGCGTTTATTGTCATAAAGAAACTTTCTATTTAATCATTGGGGATATTCGGACGCGTGTCGAATTATTTAGTTTCTTTTATTTATATCATCTTTCTTATATAATACTCGGAAAGTATTATATAATTGGACCATTTTATTTTAATTGTCACCTTTTAGATGTAACTCATGTCGCGTAGTATATACGCTTCGAGTTATTCTTTTGATTTTGTATCTTGTTATATAATTCACGGTATGAATTATATACTCGGTCATTTTTCATTATGTAATATATACGGAATATATTACACACCTTGCGTTTACTTTTTGATTTATTTATTTAACCAACCACCAAACTATTACAACTTTAAATCTAAATCTTTATCAACGTGTCGCGTTGACGTAACCATCCATCGGGAAACCCAAATTCATTATCTTAGGCTAGTGAGACTTAGCCGTTAAGATTAGTTGCAACTATTTGATCGAGCCGCTTCGTCTTCCGTTTGTGTTGTGCATATTAGATGCCTATCTGTCAGATCGTTCTTCATCATCAATGTGAGTTCATAGTCTCGCATTTCAATCTTTTTAATGTTTTATAAACCCGCGAGGGGAATACATGCTCGTTTACAAACTTGTATATTTTACTACAGTACAATTACCTTTTAATACTTTGTGAGTTCTTAGCCCCTTTTACTACTTGATTGTTTTACAAAAAAAAAAAAAAAAAAAAATCAACAAAAAATTAATACCCTCTACGGGGTGAATTACATTATTTGTTTTTACTATTGGACACAAGTGTTTTTCTAAGTGTTTTCAAAGTGTTTACAAAGTGTATGCTATCCAGATTACCGCCTGAATATTATTGTCTAAGTAGTCACTATATTGCCGTGAAGTCCCTACTTATCATGAACCGTTAATTGCTATTGTAGTAAGCGCGATTGTTGTGGATAGATCTATCGGGACTGACAATCCCCACCTTTCCTTGGGTCACTAGTTTGATCAGGTGCATTTAACATTGGGAGTACTTTTAGGTTGTTGGCAAGCATCCTATACATTTGGGGCACAAACTAGTTTAGGCTTCGGGGTCATGAGCTTAGTGCATATATAATATATACTTAGACTTGGTTGAATTAGTTTCTCTGTCACATTACTTGTTTTAGACTTCGGATTACGTACTTAGGTCCACCCATTACTTCGTTATTGTGGCTACTACTACTGCAACTTTACTAGATTTATTCTGGGGCATTTCGTCCCTCTGTGAGATTTTTTCCCTGACGCTGACATGAGTCACAGTGTGTGACAAAGTCATGGGCCTCGCGATATATGGTGGGCCAGAAAAATCCGAAGTCAAAAATTTTCTTGGCGGTGTAGTTTAGGCCATGATGTCCCCCGGTAGGACCATTATGGCAAGCTTGGAGAATATCCATAGCTTCATGCCCGTCCACACACCGCCGAATAATTTGATCAGCACAAATCCTAAAGAGATAGGGGTTATCCCAAAAATAATGTCGAACATCCTTAAAGAATTTCTTTTTCTGCTGGGATGACATCCCTTTAATTAGCACATTACCCACTAGGCAGTTTGCAATGTCGGCAAACCACTGGGGTTCATTATCGAGATTAAGAGAAATCATATTCAGGGTCTCGTGTGGAAAATTGTCATTTATTTCCATTCTAACACCATCCCCTTGATAAGGGTTTTCTAATCTACTCAAATGGTCAGCCGCGAGATTCTCTGCTCCTTTTTATCATGAATTTCAATATTAAATTCCTGGAGCAGGAGAACCCACCGGAGCAACCTCGGCTTAGCGTCTTGTTTAGAAAATAGATACTTTAAAGCAGAGTGATCCGTATACACTATGATCTTGGATAAGACGAGGTAAGACCTGAATTTCTCAAACGTGTACACCATGGCTAATAGCTCTTTTTTCGTAGTGGTGTAATGCGTCTGAGCATCCGATAGGGTCTTACTAGCATAGTGTATAGGCCTAAAATATTTGTCTTTCCTTTGTCCTAAAACTGCTCCTACGACAAAGTCACTAGCATCACACATAAGCTTAAAAGGTAAGTCCCAGTCCGGGGACACAAGGATAGGAGCTTCGGTTAACTTCTTTTTAAGAATATTAAAAGAAGCAAGGCACTCGTCAAAGAAGAAGAAGAGAGTGTCTATTTCTAAGAGATGGGTCATTGGTCGGGCTAACTTGGAGAAATCTTGAATAAATATCCTATAAAAACCGGTGTGACCCAAGAACTCCTAATCCCTTTAACCGTGGTCAGAGGAGGACGTTTTGCAATCACATCTACTTTAGCTCTATCAACTTCAATACCACATTTAGAGATCTTATGACCGAGGACAATGCCCTCTTGAACCATGAAATGGCACTTCTCCAAATTTAGAACTAGGTTGGTGTCTTCGCACCATTTTAGCATCATATCTAAATGGGAGAGGCACGAAGAGAAGGAATCCCCAAGGACCGAAAAGTCATGAATGAAAACTTCCATGGTTTTCTCAATCATATCGTAGAAAATAGCCACCATACACCTTTGGAATGTCCTAGGAGTATTACAAAGACCAAAAAGCATTCTTCGATAAGCAAATGTTCCATAGGGACAGGTGAAGGTGGTCTTTTCCTGGTCTTGGGGATCAATAGGAATTTGAAAGTATCCAGAAAAACCATCGAGGAAATAATAGAATTCGTTTCCTGCTAATCGTTCTAACATTTGGTCCATGAAAGGAAGAGGAAATTGGTCTTTACGGGTGGCGTCGTTTAACTTTTGGTAGTCAATACAAACGCGCCAACCCGTGACCAATCGTGTAGGAATTAGGTTATTATTTTCATTAGTAATAACCGTCATACCCCTTTTTGGGTATGACGTGAATAAGGCTCACCCAAGGACTATCAAAGATAGGGTAAATCAATCCAGCATCGAGAAGTTTGATAACTTCTGCTTTAATTACTTCATGGATTTTAGGATTTACCTGTCTCTGGTGTTGAACAGCCGGCTTAAAGTCATCTTTCATTAACATCTTATGGGTGCAAAAACTAGGATCAGAGCCTACAGGCCCGACTTAACTTTGGTCCGGAGGACGAAGTATCTCCACCGCGCCACCGAAAGGAAAGGCGCAGAGAGGATAACCGTCGACCTCCAGTATTTGGTAGAATCGGAAAGCAAGTTTCGGGCACTCAGACAGCTAACCTGCAGAACTTGAGCGCTCATGAAAACAATGACTGGCGCATCAGCGTTCACGATAGGCTGGGCAGTCGCGATGTTCACAGCAGGCTTGGACAAAGGCGCTCCTCGAGTGAAAGTCCTCCAAGTTCGGACTCCGAGGACAGTCGGCGCAAGCGCCGCAGACGAGTAAGCGTGTCCTCAGAAGACACCTCGGACAACGAGGACGCAGAAACGGGACACTGGAAATCCAAGAACAGATACCGTGAAGACGAAGACATGTCTCTTCCATGGCGTCGCCAAAAGGTCGACGCCTTTACGCGGCGCATTAGTGATTTCTCGGAGGATAAGAGAAGGCGCATGCCCGCTAACGTGAAAACTTATGATGGGACAGGTGATCCTGATGACCATCTAAAAATCTTCGAATCGGCGGCCACCATTGAAAACTGGCCACAACCCGTGTGGTGCCACATGTTCAATTCCACGTTAGTAGGAAACGCGCGGAACTGGTTCAGCAAACTACCACGCAGAAGCATTGATGGTTTTGAAGAGTTGCGGAGGGCATTCCGCTTAAATTTTACTCAAAGGAAGAAGTGTGCCAAGAACCCTGTTGAGCTTGCCAGGGTAAAACAGCGCCAAGGGGAGTCCACAAGCGTCTACGTAGAGCGCTATAAGGACGAATGCATACACGTCAAGGCGTGCCCCGAAATTCTCAAGATCTCAGGGTTTATGAATGGAATAAATAACCCAGAACTTATCAAAAGGTTGAATGATAGGGTTCCCCAAACCTTTGATGAATTGATGAAACGTACAAGGTCCTTCATTCAAGGAGAAGCCGCCGCCGCGGACAGCAGAAAAGGCTACTCAAACAACAGGTCACAGGAACAATCCAGGAGACAATCCAACGACCAGAGTAGCAGTCGCAACAACAGCTACCGCGGTCAGAGGGGCGGGCGGGGGAACGACAAGTACACCCCACTGACAATGACCCCAAAGGAGATACTCGCAACAGAAGGCTCAAACTTCCCAAAACCACCTCCAATGCGCACTCCGGAAGAGCAACGCGTGGGGAATGGATACTGCGAGTATCATAGGCAGAAGGGCCATACTACCAATGAATGTGTCCAACTGCGCCAGCTAATTGACAAATTGGTCAAGGAGGGCAGATTGGATCACCTGGTGAAGAACATCAAGGAAGGGAAAGATAAACAAAGGGGCGGAGGCAAAAAAGACGCACCTAGAGACAAGGCTGACACCATCTATATGGTGCAGTCATGGCAGCGGAAAACTAAGCAAAAAGTCAGTCAAAAATTTTCGCATTCGCATGGAAAGTGGAATTCTTTTCCACACTTTACACTACGCGACAACGCCAGTGGTGGAGCCACTTACCATCGAGATAAATGCAGCGGGGGTTCACGACATCCAATCACATGTTCATTGATGGCTGGGGTAGCATCTGCAGACATACTGTTACGAACCTGGTCTTCCAAAAGACTGCGCCCTGAAATAAAAAGTCAGTTTTTTAACCGGCACACGAAGCCGTTGACTTTGGCTTTACGGGAGAAAAGATATGGCCCATGGGGCAACTCCTTACCGGTTCTATGGTTGGCAATAAAGGAAAATCCACAACAGCCTGGAATGAATTCATGTTGGATCAGATCACCATCGCCATACAATCGGGCATTATTGGAAGGACCAGGGATCTCGCGATACGCGCGGTTCCATCCCGGGCCCACGGGAATGCTAAAAATTCCCCGTCAGGACGGCGGAATTGTACCATTACAACACCGCCGCACTGCCTAAAGAAATGCAACACATTTTATGTGATAACGTGCCGTATAGACCTAAGAGACAACACGCAACCCAAAGATGACACAACTTGAAGGTCGCGATTCATCCCGATTACCCAGCAGCAAGAAAGTATCGATCGAGGTCGCTTCGTCTGATACGGGTCTTTTATAGGCGTGGCTTGTGTGGCGACTCTTGCAAAGAAACCTCGATTTCTTTGCATGGGAACCAAAACACTGACTGGTGTGCCACGATCGTTCACAGAACACAAAGTTGAAAATCTCCGACTAGGATACTCCCCAGTAAGGCTGAGAAAAAACGCGGGGCAAGCTCCAGAAGCGCGCTAAGGCCATTCTGGAGGAGGTACATAAACTGCGTGGAGGCAGAGGTATCATGCGAGAGAAGTCTATTTACCATTGATGCGCTCTCCAACCCAGTTATGGTCAAAAAAAAGAGCGATTGTGCGTAGCTGGCGGATGTGCGCGGGACTTCACCGACCTTAACAATGCTATGGTCACTCAAGAACTGTATCCACTACCAGAGATAAGACAGGAGGAAAGTGGAGAATAGTTCCTTATGCGGTAACCCCTTACATGTGCTTTTGACGCCTACATGGTGGTATCACCAAATCCAAAATGGCCAAGGTGACAAGGAAAGTCAGCCTTTCACACAAGTCAAGGTATGGTCTTTGCTATACAAAGATCCTTTTGGCCTAAAAGAATTCGAGGGCGGGGGGTGCCACCTACCAGCTGGTGGTAGATAACGCGGTCTCGAGGGGCTAGTGCGGGGCCTGCAACCTGGAAAAGTCTATGTCGGATGACTTGTTATAAAGAAGCCACCACCGAGGGACGAGTGGGTGCGCGACATTTGTAGAAACTTTCAGGGCACTGTGAAAAATCAACATGAAGCTCAATCCTAAAAAATGCACTTTTGGGGCTACAGAAGGCATGTTCCTCAGATACTTGATAGAACCTGACGGCATCAAGCCGTGTTCCGAGAGAAAAACAAAAGCTGTCATCCAACTTCCTTCACCAGAGCTCCGATGAAAGAAGTCCAGTGTCGTTAAAATGGGAAGTAGCCGGTGTTGAACAGGTTCCTATCCAAGTCAGCGACAAGTCAACTCCCCTTGTTCAAAAACACTCAGAAGTGTAGAAAGAAAGGAGACTTTGTTGGGGACTACAGAGAAGCAGAAGAAGCTTTCACGCTGTCAAGCAGCATTATAGCAGCCACTTCCACGTATTCGCACCCCGACGGGGAGGAGTTGATAATTATACTTATTCCCGTCGCATGGGGCAATTAGCGCCGTGGCTACTGACAGATAGGGACTCCGTAAAAACACGGTATACTTCGTAGGTAAAGCACTCAAGGAAACAGAGATCAACTATAGTGCAATGGAGAAGCTGATCCTGGCGTTAGTATTTGCCGACAAAAGACTGCGCAGATATTTCCAAGTGCACCCAATAGTAGTAATCACAGATCAACCCATCAAACAGGTTATCTCTAAAAACCTGATTGCGTCGTGGGCGATTGCAAAGTGGAGCGTGTTGCAGGGGAACTTTACATCTCTTATAGACCACGGCACGCCAGTGATAAGGACCAGGATAGTGGCGGGTATATTTTCTCATCGAAAAACCTGAAAAACCCAAATGCTTTACTCCCCTTTAGAGACGAAGTAAAAACCTACATGAACCATGGATTTATTACTGGATGGTTCGTTCATGCGTAGACGGGCGGGTGCTTTGCAGGCACCTCATCCTCTAATAAAACCCGGCATGGTAATGGAATTCACTTACGCACTGCGCTTTGAATTCACAGCCAGGAACAACGAGGCGGAGTACGAAGCCCTAATTGCGGGACTACAACCTTGCAGCTCGAAATGGGTTGTAGTAACCTAGAAGCGGAAATGTGGATTCCCGTTTAGTAGCCTACCATGTGTTGGGCAATATGTGGCTAAAGAAGACAAAATGATTCAATACCCTCGACAAGACCAGTCGCTAATCCCAGGGCTTTGATAGAATTTATCACCTTAGGCAAGTTCCCTAGGGGTGACAACAAAATAGGGATTGCCTGAGTAAGATCGCATCACAAGCTTGCGCACCTATCAACAGAGAAGGTGTTGGTCGAAATCTTGAAGAACAAATCCATCTCAGAGAGGAGATATCTACTCGGTGATAGAAGAGCCATGATCCTACGTGGATGACCCCTATCATCGAATTTCATAAGCAAGGTGGCTCTTTACGCTCCTATGAACAAAAGGATATGCACCGACTCGATTACGCCGCACGGCGCAAAGATTTGAACTTTCGAAATGGTGTCCTCTTGCGATGTTCGTTCCTACAAAACCATGGCTCCGATGCGTCGGACCTATTCTCAGGCAGATTATGTGCTCCGCGAGTATTCACCTTGCGGGTTCATGCAGTTGCATAAAGGACCCGATCTGTTAGTAGAAAGAGCCATTACGGTCTGGGTACTACTGGCACACATGCACCGCGACTGTGCGTGACCTTGATAAAAGAAAATGCAATTGATTGCAAGTACTAGACCAATCCCGCCTCCAACTCAACAGGAGCTAACACCCACCACCTCCCTCCATGCCATTCATAAGTGGTGGTATCGAATTGTGTCCCTCCCTGTTTGCAAGCGGGGGGGATTGAAATCCTTATCGTGGCTATAGACTACTTTACTATAAAATGGATCGAGGCGAGGGAGAAAGCGGTCGACACAAAATCACAGGGAATCAGGTATAAACGTTTGTTGGGAGATAACATTTTGTGTGCCGTTTTGGATTACCTGGAGAAATAGTTTCGGACAATGGGAAACAATTCTGTGATAACCCGTTCAAAGACTGGTGCGCGAGATTAAGCATTACACAGCGTTTTATGTAGGTTAAAACACCCAATGACCTTTGGTTTGTTGAGCGCGCAAACGTAAGTCTTCGACGCGAAGACATCAAAGCGCGCCGTGGGTTGACATTTAGGTAAGTGGGTAGAGGAATTGTCACATGTCTTGTGGGCACATCGCACAACAATAAAAGTTAGCACAGGGGACACTCCCTTCTCTCTTGTCTATGGGAGGAAGCCGTTATACCAGCCGAAATCGGAATGCCAACTATTCGTACCGCGGAGGTCAATATCGCAACACCAATGTCGACGAGAGCGATCGTATAGACTTGGACGTCTTGGAGGAAAGGCGCAGAACAAGCAGCCCATACGATCGAGGGAAAAAAGCAACAGTTACAAATGATAGGGGATATCTAGACGCTAAAGTTCGAGGGGGTCTCATTAGACCAGGCGACTTGTGTATCGTTGTTAACGAGTAATAGCCATGCGGACTAAGGACACAGGAAAGCTGGGACCAAAGTAGGAAGGACCCTACGAGGTTACGGAACAAGCACTTGGAAAAGGGGAGCATATCAAAGATTGCGGTGACATGGAGGGGCGTGAGTTGCCCCGCACATGGAATATCTGCAATCTCAAGAAATGCTATCTTTAGGGACGTACTCACTGGGTATATGCGTACTTATGTTTTTTTTAGGACAAATGTTTTTTATTTTTTTCAAGTCTTCATTCAATGTCGCGGTTTCTAGCTAACTCCGCGACACAACTCACTCTACATGCTTATTGTGAGCATCTATTTATCAATATTATAGTTACATTATTCTGTGCCTACGCGGCGGGCATGCTCCTCCTAACCAACGATGGGACAAGGATGGAGTAAAACCTACTTATATGCTCAGTTGAGTAAGATGGGTTGCTAAACCCCATCAATCATTTGGATCATGAATCTTGTTAACAACCTTTCTCTCAAGACGTGGTGTATGTTTTCAAATGCGGCATTCCACGATGGAAATGCGAAGAGGCACACGGTGCACGTCTTAACAAATTAGGTCGTTGAAAACTTTTGACTTCTTGATATTGGTATTCGCGGGTACGCTTTGCATGTAATTGTTTTGTCAACCATACTCTAAACTTAGCATATTTTGCAGTCATGAACTTTGTAATGACTTTGTCCACAACAATTTGACAAATGGCACATCATAAACAAGTCTTTCATGCGAAGGCAACTAATTGTGCACAATCATACTGTCAACATTTATAACTACTATTGTATGTGTACAATCGCACAAGCTACAATAACAAACAACCCATACTATGGGTCCAAAAGGATGGCTTTTACAACAGAACCATAAGTTTGTTTAAACAACATTTGCCATCATACACAAATACGATAAGTTTGTACAATGGGAAAAGCCTAGATACTGTGACAACGACTTCGCACTCTGAACGTGCCAAACTTGGTTACGCAGCATTTCCAGCCCTCCTCAGCTTCCTCAGAAGTTACTGTCTTTCGGCTGACACTAGTTAGTCGCCACGCTAACTGGGTACTCCACAGAAGTGGGGGAGGTGCGCTATTTTTAGCACCAACACCACATAATATTGCCTTGCCCTTCACCCCCTTCTTCTTAGCGAGCCTTATGGCGTGGGCCTCTAAATACTCCTTCAACGGGATCTCCTTCTCAAGTGCAAAGGATTCAGATTTGTCACGAGGACAACTGAGCAAGATAGGTACCCTGCAGTTGCGCCAAGTCCAGGCTTCAGAAAGTAATCAGGCTGGTGACCTCAGCCGCCCTTGAGTGGCATGCCTAGCAAGTTAAACCCGCCTTTTATCACTTCTTGGTGGTAATCGATGGTCAGTTCTAGCTGTTAGCGTTATGAGCAGCAGCTGCCTAAACAATTTCATCGCCTCCCATTGCTTAGCAACAAGGTCCTCATATGTATTCTTGATTTATTCCCAGGGTACCTGTGCGGCAGGGCACTTCAGCTAGTTCTTTTCATGCGTTCCTCCACCGCTCTTCGCGCTAACCACGAGCCAGGCACACTTCACAACTTCCCCAAAGGATGCCTGAACCTCGCGATTCCAAAGTGTCATGGCACGCCATGGCGCAACAAACTATGGCTTATAAGCCACCTGTGCTCGGCAAATCGTGGACAACATGTTGCGGGTACAAGCTCTCGTCGTACTCGATACTGTGTTTCTCGTTGTTGTAACTTCTTCCCTCCTGTTCTCCAACAACCCCTCCACTCTCTGGCAAAATCATCCAAGCCCTGCAAAATGATTGTTCTGAACCCCCCTCCTAATTTTCACGGACCACAGTGGACAACTTGCCCTTGTACTCTGCAAGCATCCGCGCGCTTTGCTCTGCCTTTGACAAGTAGTGCCATTTTTTTATCCTCGGCATGCTTTTGTGCATAAGACCTCGCGGACTCCGCCACTCAGCCTCGCGCATTGCCACTGTGTCTTCCAGCTAGCAAGAACTCTTCATCCTTCTGAACACTCTGGCCGAGTTCACTAGCAAACTTGACTCTCAGCTTGCGCCACCAGCTGCGGTTGCTGCGCAAGTGACCATATCGAACTCCCCAATTGCGATCCAAACTGGCATGCCCTCAAATGCCTTGGGACCTGTCTCCCGGCCCTCCTTGATATGTCATCCGCAGTCAGGGGACTAGTCTGGGGAGAGGACTGTCCAGCATGCGTCACCGGCGCAGAGGAATCGCTAGTAGCCTCAACACTGCGCACAAATAGCAACAAACATACCAATAATGATGGATTCCACATTACTTTAGATTAACTTGCGTACACTAAAACTTCTACTGGACAATACATAAAGGATACGTTACTTACTTGAGGGGAGGAAGTCTCGGTTACTCCTCGAGCTCTATGTACTACCGCCTAGACTGACATAACGACCCTCTTGGACGGTGCCCGCAACGTCATCCTGGTGCCCCTTTTGCGTCTAGCCCAGAGTCAACTTCTTTCGGCCCTCGCTTTCGGCCCCTGGCGTCATAGCATCCTATGGAAGAACCAACGCTTTTGTTTGCGTCTGGCCCTGGGGGGTTCTGCAGTGGCACTGGTACCACTGCGCGTGGTTTCTATGGGCGCCTATATACTTCAGTACCGTCAACCTCTGGTTAGCTTCCAGCACAGTTCCAGTGTGCGACCCTTGCCGTACTTTCCAGCAGCGGCTCCTCACCATCTCTTAATGGGCGCACCCCCTCGGTCACCAGCTTGGGCTTATTCAAATGGACCACGCTAAACAAATCCATTTCTGCGCAACACAAACCGCAAACAAACAACAAATGGTTACATACGCTTCAATAAGAAAAGAAAGAGCAACATACACATTCTTAGCGAGGGAGACGTAAAGGACATGCACCTCCCTGGCGGCTCTAGCGCCTTAATATAAACGTCGGCACTTCCTCCGGGCTCTTTCGGAATAATTAACTTATGCCAAATGTGGCATAGAAAGGCTTTCGAGTATGCGTTGATAGGGATACGGTTCTCATTTATGAGTTCCGCATCCTCCATACTATACGACCCGGGGGGTGGACGCTCATCCCTCGGCAATAACCCCTGCGTATAGAATGCGAAGTCCCAGGGAACAAAACGCATCATCTAACCAGTAGACATCTCCCTTTCCAACGCCTCAGCGCATCTTAATTTTTCGATTTATTTTAGCACTGCAAACGCCCGGCGCGCTCTGGAAAACCGATACCTCATCCGCCCCTTTGACCAAGAGGTTGATAGAAGGCGCGGAACAAATGGACGTGGGATTCCTAATTGCCACTAGGCGGCAGTTATCCTCGGAAAATTGGATATTTTTGCGCGCCTATGCATGCACATTAGCGAATATTGAAGACGCATAATGATTCAGGAGTATGCACTTAAAACAATGACAGGGGTACACGTTGATTGGCAAACTCAAAGAACCGGGTGTATACCCACTACTTCCCACGGGGAAAATACGCTATACTCGCACTCGCAGCCTGGCTGAGTGCCGGGTGAGCAATGCTATGGGATGTAATACTCAGATAGTGAACTCAAGAAAAGTTCTCATCTGTTATTTTTGATGTAAAAATCTTGTAAGTTAGCAACACCATTGATTTGCGAAGCAAAGAGTTTGGATGCGCTAGCGCGTTCTTACCTGTGTCTGACTTTTGATGATTAATGAAGAAGCTTAATCAATGGTATGGAAGAGAATTTTTTTTTACTGTGGCAATACGTTTTAAAGGGAGGCGAACCCTTAATATAGGGGCATAGTTGTTACTGACACGACGACGGATGGGAAAAAAACAGGGCCCCATTGTTTCCCTATCGTGTGGTAGGGGATAGCATACCTATGAGCTATTGTTTAGGCACCTTTATGAATTACGAAAAGAGGCATTTTTGCGACTCCCAGTTGATAGATTCAATGTTTTGGGGCGGGACAATTCTTTGTTTTCTCTCCACGTACGATTTCCAGGGATTTTTTACCGCGACTATTTGTAGTCTAGCATCCGCGGTCTTACCAAGCGCATACTAGACTGGGGGGACATGATGAGGTATAGTCCAACCTCGGGTCATGAACCCGACCCACGAATACTATTTATACCCGGGCCCATAATGAATGGGCCATAGCGACACCAATACGGGCTTCCAAGGCCCAAACGGTACTGCCTATGGGGATAGACATGACTTATGGGCTATCCGACAAGGATTTTTTAGGCTACAAGGCCCCCAACTAGGCACACGCGCACAGGTATCTATACACACCGTTAGTGACACGAAGTCATAGTTCATGAGGTGGGGCCCACTAGTAGCTAAAATAACGGTGGACACGCAAGCTCTGGGTACTAAACCTAATAAATGGGACAAAGCCCATTAGGGTTTTGGTGAGGATTTAAGAGCACCTCGGCTCTCATCTTAGGTTAGCTCTCATAAAACCCTAAACCTTCTTCTAAAACCTAAACCGATTACTTACTCTCACACGGAGGATAGTCGTGGGAGACAAATCCCACGGTAAGCCTAACGGTTGCCTTGTTTCTTAGTGCGAGAGGTCTCCATACATCAAGACTTAATTGATACAGGAAACCGGAAGCCTATCAGAATCCGTATTACAACTGATTAGGACCTAAGTCAAGGATCGTTCCAACTTGGTATCAACATAAGTGATTTACAATCCCAATCATGTAATTCCTCACTTGTCATCCCCCACACATATAAGATCGGTTTTACAAACTCGCACATTCTCCGTACACCACTTCATATACTCATGGTCTTACAACAAATCTCTCTAATCATTTGTTAATCTCTTTTCCAACAAATGATTAAACACTCTTTCTACACAATCTTACAACACATCCTTCCTAATTATTTGTCAAACCCTTCTTACCCAACAAATGATTATATCTTCCATACACTCAAAACCTTCCTTTCTCAAACCATCCCATAATCACATTTGCCCACTCTTTTCTTTCTTATTGGCAATGTGATTATAAACCCAAATCAACATGATTTTCTTTCTTCATCCATCACTCACATACTTCATTTCAAAACCATTTCCAAGCTTAAAACTCGTCTTTTATACAAATTTCCCCAAATATACCCCATGGGACAACTCACATTCTCTTACACCATTGTACCTTGTGTACTTATTGCCCCCTAACATTCCAACATAGGCTACTCTACATCACATCAAAATATTCTCCACCACATACTTCCTATTCATCATCTTCCCCATTTGAATTTTACACTCTCACACACTTCTTCATCCTAATCCTTGATCATGCCATATCATCAATCCAAATTACCTCGATCATCCATCTACCTCTCCAAAGTGAAATACAATAACATACTCGCACACACATACACACACACTTTCATCTCAACCCTTGATCATGTCACTTCACTAATCTAACTTACCTATTCACCATCTCATCTCTACCATTCATTTTGAATATGAACTAGGGATCCTTTAAACCCCACCACTACAACAACAATACCACACACACACCAACACCACACTACCACAACATAACCAAATACCAATCATAAACCACAACACCCCCCAATCCAACCCACCCCAAACACACCCCTAAAACTCCCACAAAAATCCAAACAAATACCCAACCCCCCCAACACCCCCCAAATATCACCAACCCACTACAATAAACAATTCTTCCACCACCCCCCACCCCCATAACCCACTAACAAAAAACCCAAAACCAACAATCATGTGTGTCCACGTCTTTTTCAGATCCTCCAGTTAAGTTCGAGGACTTTTTGTTTCTTTCAATAATTTTGGCTCGCAAGCGCGTCTCTAAGTTTGCGCGCTCCCTTCCATAACGTTCAAGTGTCATGATGATCTATTCTGACGCATTTCGATGTGTGTGTTTGTGTGTGTATTCGTTAGTTTTTCATTGTTGTAGACCTTAGATTTTGTTGTTTTATTAGTTGCTAGATAGCCTGTAGCTACATCCGGCCGCCTGTCCGCTACTCTCGCTCATAGTGTATACTTAGCATGACAGATGCGTCGAGTGTGCCCCACTAGTTAGAGTGCTCTTCTCTAGAGTAGTACTTCTGTTCTGTGCATTCAGAGATTTTGACTCTCCTTCTGATTTCCTATGACTCAGAGTAAGAGATAGTGACAACGTCTTTTCCATTTTTTAGTTTTCCGTTTCGAGCGCCGATTCCCTTCTCGCCGTTTTTAGATACTTTGCCTTCTTTCGATTCTCCTATTTTGTTACCTCGCGTGTCGCTTCTCTGTCTAGAGCCGCTTCTCGTGTAGAGTTGATAGAGATATGATCGCGCGCGTTAGCTAGAGCTCGAGGGTTCTGTTATCTTTTTTTTTTTTTCCCTTCCTCGCTTCGCTGTTTTTCGCGCCTCTAGTTCTTCCTTTTTTCTTCTTCTTTTATTTTTCCTTTCCAACTGCTTGTGTTTTTTTTCTCTTCCTGTTTGCTCTTTTTTTTTTTTTTTTTGTTTTTTCGATTCGCTAGAACTATTTTTTTTGCCAGCCTTTTTGTTGTTATTATTCCTTAACACAACTCGTACTAACCCCAATTCAGTCATCAAAAACCACCATTCCACCAACTCGACACCTTCCCATATTCTCTCCACTACCCTCCATTACCAATCTCCAAACCCCCAATCGTGAAGCACACCCACTACACAATACTTACTCATAATCCTGCCTACCTGTCCCTCCATCATGCACAACCTAAACTGAACTCACTGTGATTCTACCTATAAGAACCAACCTGTATAATTCTCCTCATCCCCACTCCCACTACATCCATAAAGTGTGTTAACCCCCACACACTTACTGCCCAACCAAAGATCTTCAGTCTCACTCACACCTATCCCACCATCCTTCCCAACTCCCAAACCTGAACATTACCTTACCCATTCACATCCCTAGACGCTACACGTCAACACTACAACATCCAACTACCACCAACCATATCACCATTCACACACCCTGCGTCCTCGCCCTCATTACCCCTCTCACCCCTTAATTAATCATACCACCCACATCCACACCTACTCTCCCTCCTCTCTGTGAATTGTCTAGCTCTACCCTTGACCGTCCCACATCACCACCACAATCCCCTCCTCATCAACTGTATCCCCCCCCAACAAAGTAGAGTACTAGACCTTGTACTAACAAGCACACGTAGTACACCTACTCTACGATTGAAGATCGATACCTGTCGCATGGTATCAACCCACTCCCTGAACCTTTTAAATCTACTCATGAACCACTTATACTATGACACCACCAAAATTAACTACTATCCTACTAACACTTACCCACCTCCTCACACGTCCCACCATATTGCATCTGTGTACCAGACATATCACAACCCACCACCACTACATCCCACATCTATTCCCCCCCCCCCCCCACCTAACCCCTTAATTACCAAATTCCTTCTATAATTCCAAAACCTCAACCTCATTCCAACATATCTAAAAATCCTCACCCTTACCTACACAACTATCATACCCTCCATACTACTATAACATCATCATATCCAAAATCCCCAAATCTCTACATACTAACTAACCATTAAAACACTCTAAACAACATCACTAAAAACTTAAATACACATAACCTAACATAAATACAACACTAAACATATCAATAATAATTACCTCCATCACTCTAATCCTCCATCACAAACACAGATCATACTCTACTAAATATCATCAATAACTACGTCTAAACTAGTCAGTTCTCTTACTCACCACTTAACACAATAAGAGTACAACCTAACTATACCCATCTCACTTACATGATAACCACTCTTGAAAACTATACCTCACTCATATACACGCAAGTGTGAACAACCACCACAAAGATCATTCCAAATTCCAATCTATAATTCCATAAAGCAGTACTTCACTCCAACTACTGATACATACCTCTGTCACCTGCTGTCCTTGCATAATCTCCTCTGTCACCAGTCGAGATAATTGTCTCAACAAATTCACTCAATCCTATACATGTCCTCTCCTACAGAAATATGACACAGAAGTACTATACCCCTCACATCACATATACGACGCAATATAAGTAAGAGAGAAGTCTCGTGTGTACTCTACCTTAAAACTCTATAAAAAACTCCTCACACCATACACAATTCCTCTCTCCTGTCGAATACCATAATGCCACTCATATACTACATGACTCTTCCAACCAATTAACAGACAAACCTATGTCACATCTTTTCAACTAGAATACACTGTATCCCTACAAGACCCATCCTTGATAATTCTTCTTCACATCATCCCGCACCCCATGCAACCCTTGAATAACACCCAAATTTTCACAAACTAGTACTCACGTTGTTCTCAGACCACATTTACTACTCATCTAACACCAGCAATCAAATATGTCTTAAAACCGGTCTCACTACCAGTAAACTAACCATACACACCGCAAGAATATACGCTAAACTAAACCATACACAAACTACAGTAACACAGATCGTTGTAACTAGTGTTACCGAAACATCTAAACACCGTGTAGAAGAACACTCAACGATGTTCCAGTGAAACGTACTCAACTCATCTAACGAAAATTTTCAAACGTCGCAACTGTTAGAAACAAAAACCCACATACTGTCCACTACCTCTCAATCACCGCATCACCTTAAACGCGTCACCCCTACCTATATGACAGACTAATCAAAATAAACTTGACTCTCAACCGTCGATGACCACACAGTCCGACATGTCCCAATGATACCAGTATCCCCTTCTTGTATAAGCACATACTCTAATACCCCCTCTAAGAACACTACCCCATCCTTAACTAATAACATATAATCCTTCCAATATGTTATTTAACCTGCAACATACAGTACCAGCACCAAAATTTCCCATTTACCCTATCGCCACACATTATCATCTACAATTCTGTACAATTTCCTGTAATCTATGATATTACACACTTGAACACTGCGTGTACATACCCATGACATCTGTAATTCATAATTCGAAACTAACTTACAAAGTATGTCAGTCAAGCTCCCTCTACAGAACACACCCCCCACGACCAACAGTGAAACTAAAGTCCTTGTCCCGGCCCTTGAAGCTTGCTATCATGGCTGTTCCAATGAACATCACTTACTTTAAGTCTAGTTACACTGATGCTGGTAAAACAGTGAGTTTGATCTCGGCAGATAATCAAAAATACATGATACTTGGAGGTAATGATCCACGACACTCGCTAATCGAAAACATAGAAGAAACGCTGTAGAGATGCAACAATATGAAAATTTTAGTGTATCAAGCACCAGAGTCTCTTGACTTTAGTCTTTAATCGGCTCAGAAGTTGTTTGTGTGGCTTAGCAATTTTGGGAGGTGAGTCTGACTCAAGAATGACTTAATTTTAATTTTGTTGTTTTGACAAGCTTGCCTCTATGTGGACTACTCATTTTGTATGTAGGGAGTCGAATTAAGGCTGAAATTGTAAACAATGTTAGCATCGGATATGTGATTTATACGAACACTTCAGTGATTGTTGAACAAAGTATAAAGAAATATGTTGTGCAATAGTGGTGTGACTCAAAACTTGGCCTTTATGACTGCTCCAAGCACTTAGCGTAGACTAATGATGTTAAATTCTGCTAACCTATATATGAAGTTTAGTTCTGTTAGCCCGTAATGTTAACACTGCTGTTCCTCAATTTTTAGATACTGCTCGTTCAGTGATTAAGTTGCTGTCGTATGCTGTCAATGGTTTGAGAGTCCTAATGGTTCTAATCTGCTACTAGCAGGTACTTAGAGCAAATTGTATGAAGATGATTCTTGGAAGCAAATGGGGTTTGAAGTGGGCAATCTTCTGCCTGAAGTAGGAGGGCTCAAGAGATAGGTAGTTGTGCTCGAGAGGACAAGCTCCAAGATAAATTTTCTTTAATGCTATGATAACTCGATTGTATGATAAATCCAAGGTTAGAGTGTTTCCAACTGTCACATAGATCAGGGAGACTCTGTTTGCCAGGGAGTGTGTAGACTCCGTGACAAGGTAGAGCAAAGAGAGGGCTCTATAGTTCAGAATCAAAGACGACACACTAGAAGGCAAGGAAAAGACGATATGAAGATACATCTCAAAGGTCATATGTTGTGCTATGATGGTGTAGGTTTTGACTGGAGTGATATGGCAGAAAGAACAATTCAGGTACAAAGAATAGGCAATTCTATTGTTGGCGTTTTCGAGACTCTGAGAGTGTAATACAAGATGTGCTTCTCGATTTGCTCTCTAAAACTTGTCTATGAAAAACTATGAAACTCTTAAGAAACAGTGTGATGATTAATTGTTGTAGAAAGAATTAATAATCTCTATAATGTACAGCAGGTACTTATAAAAGGAGTTTTTAGAAAACTGTGTAGGAAGAACAACCTAGTCATCCACATATAGAAAGAATGAGGTTCTTTTTAGTGAAAGAAGTTTCGCAGTTAAGTCTTAAAAAGGAAGTAGCTTGCGAAGATGTGAAATAAATATGATTAAAAGTGAGTTGGAAAAATTAAGCAATAAAAAGGGGCATGAATTTAAAATTAGAAATTTGGTTAAAGCCTCAAAGAACCCTAGAAAAGTTGTTAAAAGAGTCCGATAATGAAAAAAGTTAAAAAGGGTTTGGGTATAATGTTGTGTCCTCCACCCCCTTCCTTTAATCTATAATCGACCTAAAAAGCTTTGGATTTGTCTTATTTTGGTTTGACTGATTTTATAGACACCGGAATTCATATAAGTTATGGTTCTGTGATAGTAAGCAAAGTCTAAACATTGTTTGTGAAAAAATCAGATGATTCTAAGGAAAATTCTGATGACTCTTTGGTAAAAGAACAAGTATCAAAAGACACAAGTAGCTTTGTTGAGTCTTCACTTAATGTTGATAAAGAAACTATTTTTCTTGTTGATAAAAAGATGTTTGTCAAACCTAAAAATCATGAAAAACCAGTTAAAAAGTCAGTTAGGTATGCTGAGATGTATAGATCACAAAGTCCTAGGGGGAATCAAAGAAACTAGAATGGACATAAGTCCAATCAACTAGGAAGTGATTTTGTGATGTATAACAAAGCTTGTTTCATTTGTGGGTGTTTTGATCATGTGTAGGCTCATTGTAAATACCATCAAAGGGAAAGGATGGTATATGAGAATAATTATAACAGGGTGAACTACAACTATACTACTAACAGGACTCACCATAATGCTCAAAGGAACATGGTTGTAAGAGCAGTTTTAATGAAAATTGGCCTAAAACCATTTAATACTGCTAGGACAGTTAATATTGTTCATCCTAAATCTATAGTTTTTAGTGCTAAACCAATGTCATGTTTTTCAAAATTAGCACAGTCAACTGTAAAAAGGCCCTATCAATTAAAAAATAGTATTAACCAACAAAAGGTTTACCCAAAAAAATAATATTGCCAAGGCAAAAGCAGTTAATACTGCTAGGCCAAAAGTAGTTAATACTGTTAGGCCACATTCAGCAGTTGTTAATGCTGTTAGGGTTAATCAGGAAAATGCTGTAAAGGCCTCAGCATGTTGGGTTTGGAGACCTACCAAACTTGATAGTGCATCAATCACCTTGAAGAAACACAACTACATTGATGCACGAGGCAAATCCAAGTCAGTAATGGCTTGGGTCCCCAAAGGAAACTAATTTCCTTATTTTTATGTGCAGGGCAAGCCACAACAGGATGATACAGGATTTATTAACAGTGGATGCTCAAGGCACATGACTGGGAACATAGCTTATCTTTCAGATTTCAAGGAATTTGATGGAGGTTATGTTACATTTGGGGGAAGAGCACATGGTGGTAGAATTTCTGGTAACACAGAAGGAAGATGGAATATTTATCAGTCAGGATAAATATTTAGCTGAGATTTTGAAGAAATTCAACTACACTGATGTGAAGTCTGCTTCTACTCTAGTTGATTTGGAAAAGCCTTTAGTCAAAGATGGAGATGCTGATGATGTTGATGTACATCTCTATAGATCCATGATTAGGTATTTGATGTATCTTACAGCATCTAGGCCAGATATTATGTTTGCAGTATGTGCATGTGCCAGATTCCAAGTTACACCAAAGATATCCCATCTCTTAACAATCAAGAGAATTTTTAGATATCTGAAAGGCAAACCAACATTAGGCCTTTGGTATTCTAGGGATTCTCCATTTGAACTAGTTGCTTATACTGATAGTGACTATGCTGGAGCAACTCAAGATAGGAAGTCTACAACTAGAGGTTGTTAGTTTTTGGGAAATAGGTTGATATCATGGCAGTGTAAGAAGCAAACTGTGGTTGCCACCTCTATAACCAAAGTTGAATATGTGGCTGCTGCTAGTTGATGTGGACAAGTACTCTGGATTCAAAACTAATTGCTGGATTAGGGGTATAATTTCATGAATACTGTCATTAATATTGACAAAAATAGTACTATTTACATTATTGAAAATCATGTTCAACATTCTAAAACAAAACATATAGAGATTATGTACCATTTTATAAGAGATTGCAATATTAAAAAGTTAATACAAATGGTTAAAATTCATACTAATCATAATGTTACAGATCTTCTTACAAAAGGTTTTGATGCTGGAAGGTTTCAGTACTTGTTCTCAAGTATTCGAATGCTTAATCCTTAATGTCTACATCTCTTTATGTCTTTGCAAAAAGTTTTTCAAGGATTAGTACTGTTAGTCTTGTCAATTAGTACTGCTAAGTATAATTAGTACTGCTAGTTATACGTAAGATTGCTTGTTAAAACTCTTAGTCATAATTAATATTGTCAAGAAGAAAATACTTTGGATTGTGTATTTTTGGCTTTGGACTAACACTTGCAGGCTAAGCATATTGAGTACCTGATGTTGAAAGCTTCACCTCTAAAGTCTTGTTTGAGGGGAGGCTACTTATGTCAATATGCAGTCAAGCATGGATGAAAGCACATGTAACATCAAAAATGTGTTAAAAAGAATCAAAAACATCTAGACATGTCAAAAGAGGTCGGGACACCAAGATACCTTAGTCTAGTGGTCCCCTTGTAAAGGTTGGTGATGAGGCTGTCCATAAGGAGTTGGGTGACAGAATGGAAAAGGCTGCTACTACTGCTTCTAGCTTAGAAGCAGAGCAGGATGGTGGTAACATCAATAGGACCCAATCCATGGCAACGCTTAATGAGCCAAGTCCTTAGGGAACTGGTTCATGTAGTGGTCCTAGGTGCCAATATACCATATTAGGAGGTGTAGATGCTCAAACTAGGTTTAAGACTATATCTAAATAGTCTAACGATCCACCTCTCTCAAGAGTTCACACACTTGGAAGTGGAGTGGACGTATGAAACTTTATGAATTGATGGCAACATTATACCCAAAATGTCCTTCTCTGATTGGTGAAGATCAAAAAATAGAGAGATTTATGATATAAAAACAGAAAGAGTAATTTGGTGAGTCAAAAGAAATGAGAGATTCAGTGAGCTTAAAAAAATAGAAAGAGAGATGTGAGTATGAAAAACAGACAGAGAGTTTCAGTGAGAAAAAGAAATGAGAGAAATTGTGAGATAAAAAAAACACAAAAAGAGAGCTTGTGAGAATCTAAATTTATGATGGAAATGCTTGTTGGAAACATCATTGGTGTTTATACTGCTAGGCATAAACTTAATACTTGCCGTATTAAGTTCAGCTACTGCGGCAAATCTTAATACTGCTGGGTAAAGTTAATACGGTTGGGCTTAAAGTTAGTACTGTTAGGCTAAAATTAGTACTGGTGGGTGACCGTTATATACTGTTTAAGTATAATGAATTTCTTAATAAATTTAATAAGGTTGACGATATTTCCGCCAACAACTTGCTTATAGGGGTCTATGATTTAGAAAATTCTTGACATTTCTTTCTCTTATAAGGTTTCTTTAAGAAAAAGATTCAATTTTATTAAGTCAGTCAAATCACAACCCTAAGTGCTCTCTACATAATTTCAATTAACTTTACCAAACTCTCATATTCTCATCAACGAACATAAACCCAGAACCCTTATCATAACTTCATCAATCATGGCTAATTTGGAATTCTGTAATACCCACAACATGGTTGCTTACTTACTCAAACCAGAAGGAAGTGAAGATTTTCAACATATAGTAGATTTCCTTAACACAAGTCACATAAAGTTTGCTCTAACTGAAAATCCTACTATCTATACTTTACTCGTTAAATAGTTTTGGCAAACTGCTTCTACAAGCACACTTGAAAATTGAGATGTAGAAATAACTTGATCCATAGATGGCAAATCAAGACTATTACTGAAGCATCTCTTAGAAGACATCTCAAGTTAGAAGATGCTGATGGTATTAGTTCACTACCTAATTCTAAAATTTTTGAGCAGCTTGCTCTTATGGGGTATGCTTCTGATTCTAACAAATTAACCTTCCAAAAAGGTCACTTTTCCCCTCAATGGAGATTCTTAATACATATTATTCTTCATTTCTTAAGCCTAAGGAAGGGATTTGGCTTTGGGCAGTTTTTGTAGCCAAACATTAGCAACTGCTACCATTTGCTAAGCCACAATCAGGACTGTAACTTTTATAAAATGATATTTGAGGTGATGGTACAAAATTTTGGACAAATTGGTCAAATTCTTGATCGTATCCTAGGTTACTTTCAATCCTTTTGACAAACATCAAGATTGCTTCTACCTCATAAAAGAACTTACTGTTGCATACTCCCTTACCCAAAAAACTATTAAGCAACGTGAGAAGGGTTTCCAATGGTTATACTGGGGTAAACATTTCACTATTTTCAAGCATGCTTGTTTAAGGTCTAATTCAGCAGGGTGAAGGATTAACAGTCCCAGTTGAGTCCTATCACATACCTATCACTACTCCATCCACCTCACAACCACCACTTTCATCACCCTCCAGGGTACCTACACCACCTTATGATTCACCTCTCCTAAGAGGTCACACACCTGGAAGTGATGAGGGTAGTATAACACTTACTGAATTGACGGTTGTTTGTACATAATTGTCAATAAAATTGGTAAACTTGGAGCAAGATTTAAAGCAAACCAAGAAGGTATATAGTAATGCTTACACCAAGCTCATCATGAGGGTGAAGAAGTTGGAACATAAAGTTAAGTCAAGGCAACCTAGAAGAAGGGCAAGAGTGGTTATATCTGATACTGAAGAAGATTTAGAGGATCCTTCCAAACATGGGAGGAGAATTGCTGAGATTGATCAAAACCCCTTTATTTCATTGGTACAAGATGAAGGAACTTCATGGATTCAAGAGGATGCTGAGATTCAGAGGAGGACTAGTGCTGATACTTAGATACTTTTATATCAAGAAGAGCCTACTGAGCTAGTGAGAGATCTTGGTAGTGGTAAAAAGGGTGAAAAAGAAATTAGTACTGCTAACATATCAGTTAGTACTGCTAGTGCGACTCTTAAAGTTAGTACTGCTGCTAAAAATTTAGTGTACATCAGAAGGAGTGCAGAAAAGAGAAAAGATAAAGGAAAAGCTATTATGAAAGAAGATGAATTTGTTCAAAAGAAGACAAAGAACAAATTAGAGCAAGAAAGACTTGGGCAAGAAGAAGCTATTAGATTGCAAGAACAGATTAATGAAGAAGAAAGACAAAGGATTGCTAGGGATGCAGAAATAGCTAAACAGCTACAAGAAGAATTTGATAGAGCAAGACAAGAACAAGAAGTTGTAGCTGAAGCTGATCAAGCTCATGATATTGATTGGAGTGATCCTACTGTTCTAAGATATCATGCAGTTCAGAACAGATCTTTCTCTAAAGCTGAAGTAAGGAAGAATATGTGTATATATTTAAAGAATCAGGAAGGGTACAAGCAGAGTCATTTCAAGGGAATGAGATATGAAGATATTAGACCTATATTTGAAAGTGTATGGGATCAAAATCAATCTTTTATGCCTATGGATTTTGAGTTGGAAGTTCAAAGACTAAAAAGAGAAGGTCAAGATGTTGTAGAAGAACCTGCTAAAAGACAAAGGACTAGAGAAGCTTCAGGGTCAGTTCAAGAACAAACATGTGAAGAACCAAAAGCAGAAGAACTGTCTCAAGAACAGTTACATTAGATGATAATGGTAATTCCAGTAGAAGAGGTTTATGTTGAAGCCTTACAGGTTAAATATCTAATTATTGACTGGGAGATTTACTTATGAGGACAACAAGAAAATAATTAGAGATTATTAGAGTTGGAGGACATACAGAAGCTTATCAAACTTTTGATGATATGTTGAAGAAATTTGATAGAGATGACCTGGATAAGCTTTAGAATTTGGTTAAGGAAAGATTCAGAACAATAGAACCTACTAAGGACAAAGCAAGAGAACTTTGGGTAGAGTTGAAAAGGTTATTTGAACCAGATGACAATGATACTCTCTGGAAGCTGCAAAGATATATGCATGATTCCTTTAAATGTTGGTTATTATGTACATGTGTGTTTATCATGTTGTCTTACAGAAAGAGGACATGATTTTTTACTTGCTGGTTAAGTTGGATTATCCTCATGACAAAGCACTTGCAACTTTGATGTTGTAGTAACAAGCCTTAAGAGATAGATCAATATTCTGCTATGGCAGAGGAGATTTACAGAAAATCAATAATAGCAACAAGCCAAGACAATAAGGGTTGGCAAGCATCTCTCAGCAAGTTGATTAGAAGATTTAATTCAAAGAACTTGAGATTTGACACGGTAAATCACAAGTTTAGGGGAGGATTGTTGGGAATAAATCTTCACAAGTTACTACTTCTAGTTCAAGAACTTAGTACTGCTCAAGATTATAACTAACAGTACTAACCAGTTAGTACTGCCAGAAGGAAGTTAGTACTGCCAGTACTAAACTTAGTACTGTTGGAGGTTTTTGTACTACTGCATGAAGATTACAACTGTTAAAGAGATAAAAGCGTGTTTTGTGATATGTATGGAATGATTCAATGTATATTCTATATAATTAGAAGATATGTTGATATCTTATAGAAGTTTAGAAGATTTCTAGTTATCTTGTAAAGGACTCCTTGGTGTATAAATGGACTCCTTGGTGTATAAAAGGAGATCCAAGGTTATGGTTGTAAACACATCACGATAGACACATTCATAGCTTCAAGGTTGTAAACCCTAGTACTAGACAGAGTACTCATATTATTTATCATAATAATATTGAAGCTTTTTGGTTATATTCATTGTTCATTCATTATACTGCATTACAATTTTCTATTACATAAATATTCTTCTAAGTATTAAAGAGTAGATTTCGCATACTCTTTAGTATCAACAAAGTTTCTAGCATAGTTGTCTTGAATCTATTCAATACAACTAACCCTTTAATAAGGTTTGCAAGATCTAGTTGGGATCAACAAGTATGATTGCCTATAATGTTTCAAATGGTTATCCATTTAAGTATCCGGTAAATGACTACAAAAGACTTTTGGTAAGATGTGGGAAAGAAGAAACTAATGAAAAGGACAAAGATGTGAGGAAGATGACGGGTAATAATAAAAGGAAGAAAGCAAGGAAATGTCCATTTAGGCTATAGGCCTCTAAAACTGTAGATGATGGTTCATTTCAGATAAAAACTCTAAATGAGAAGCATATTTGTTCAAGAAAGTTTTCTTTAGGGTCAATTATTACATATTCATGGATCACAAAACGTTATTTTAAAGAGTTAATTCAAAATCCAGATATAAGTATAAGGGCAATGAAAAAGGATATCATGAGGAAGTATAAATGCAAAGTATGTATGGGCCACTGTAGTATATCAAAGAAAAAAGTATTACATGAGTATGAAGGTGGATTAAAAGATCACTATTCAATACTTTACGACTATAGAGCCGAGATACTAAAAATAAACCCAGATAGTAGTGTCACGATGAGTATAAATACAATGTGAGATGGAAGTATTTACTTTAATAGTTATTATATATGTTTTAAAGGTATCAAAGATGGATGGATTAATGGGTGTAGAAGAGTTATCGGTTTAGATGGATGCTTCCTAAAAAGTGTGTGTGGAGGTCAGCTACTCTGTGCCATGGGAAGAGACACCAATAACCATATTTTTCCTCAAGCATGGGTTGTTGTCTCAATTGAGAATAAGGAAAACTAGAAATGGTTTCTTGAACTATTAAGGAATGACATTGGAATGATAGATGGAGTGGGACTCATGTTAATTTTTGATCAACACAAGGTATAAATATGTTATATATACACTCATATAATATATGCAAACAAATGTGATAGTGGTACATCATTACTTATGCTGCAACTATGCACCTAACGCTAAAGTCAGTAGTTATCAGTTATTTAGGTCTTCATCATGGCTGTCAATACATAGGGACATATGGTTTAATTCATGGAGCACTCAGATGCTGATCTCACTAGCAAATTGAGTTGTTATTTGGATTGACATATTATCTTAGGTATTTATACAAGTATAGTAGACTTGCAACTTAGTGCGTGTAGTTGTTGTTGACTTTTGTACCGAGTTTGTTTCTTGAAAACTTACTAATAATGAGTGCAAAATTGATGTGTCATTGCGAGTATGTATTTTATTTATCAAGTTTTACTATTTATTTTATACCGACTATACCTAAAAACAACACTCTAACGGGCAGTGTACCCGGTCGGATGTAGCTTCATTGGTAAGTAGGGTGTCGATCACTAAAAGCGAGAGCGTTAATTCCTAATTCTATTCAAAAGTGAATGTGATATCAACTGCTGACTTAAGTAAAGCAATGAAAAGAATAAGAAAGGTTGAATGCATCTTCCTGAAGTGTATGAAACTTTTAAGAAGAAACTTGAAGATTCAGATGATGAAATCAAGTTTAGGGGAGGATTGTTTGTGAAGGGAAATAAGATCGCATTGGATTGCTTAGAAGTTACCTGCTTGGCTCATAGTACATAATAGGAAATTATGCTAAAGTGTTAGTAATACTGGTAGTATAAATGTTTTTCATTGCTATTACTAACTGTTAGTATAGTTTAGTACTGATAGCATAAAGTTACTGCTGTAGTGAAGTTAAGACTGCTTAGATTAAGACTAAAAATAAAAGCTAAGTAGTTAGTGCTGTTTAGAGTAAAAGTTAAGACTGCTATACAGGTACTACTGTTAGTGTATATTAGTATCTAGCTAGTACTAATATTAACTACGCTTATGTTCTTAGTTCTGGGTGGTGGAAAGATTACAAGTGTTTAAAGACTTTCTACTGTCAAAAGATAAAGACGCGTTAAAGTAATAGAGATAGTTTGTAAGAACAGAATACGTGTGAAGATAGAGGTTTGAGAAATCTATGTAGTTGTTCAATTGTAATAATGCTTAAAGAAATTCACTAGCTATGGAGAAAACTTGTAAATATACATGTATTTATTTAGAATGAATTAACTTTTAAGTTTAGAAAATTTGAGATATCTTAGGATATTATTAATAAGCCGACTAGGACTCCTTAGTCTATAAAAGGAGGCTCTAGGGCATTAGTTGAATATATCTCAATAACATATCTTCACAAATACACATACACAGATCCAGAGATTAAGAGTCTTGTAAGCTTTAAGGTTGTAACCCTAGTACTAAGATAGATTACTCGTATTATTATCATTAATAATATTAAAGTGTTTTTGTTCATTCATATTTACTGTTTCTTTGATATATCTTCTAGATACTAAAGAGTAGATTCCGCATACTCTTTGATATACACATAAAGTTTCTACTATTGTTATTTTGGATTTATCCAAGGTATCATACTCTTTACAAGGTAAAGAATCGATCTAGGATTAGGATTAACACCTTTGTTTCTTCTGAAAGCACTAGCAGTACTAATGATGTTAGTACTTCTTATGGTGTTTCTACTTCTTCTAGCTACAACTCACAAAGGGAAAACTCTTCATCATACACTGATGAACTCATGTACTCTTTCTTTGCTAATCAATCTAGTGGTCCACATTTGGATCATAAGGATCTGGAGCAGCTTGATGAGTTTGATTTAGAAGAGATGGACTTGAAATGGCAAGTAGCCATGATTTCAATGAGATTGAAGAAGTTTTACAAGAAGACATGTAAAAGGCTGCAGTTTGATGCCAAGGAACCAGTTGGCTTTGACAAGACCAAAGTTGAGTGCTTTAATTACCATAACACAGGGCAGCATTTTGCTAGAGAGGTACCTATCAAAAGGAAATCAAGAAAGTAGAAGAAGATATGCAGGGAACACTGGATATAGAGCAAAAGACAATGGGAGGAGACCTGGAAAACAGGAGGAACCTAAAGCTTTGGTAACTCTTGATGGAGAAGGTGTTGATTGGACTGGTCATGCAAAGGATGAACAAGAGAACTTTGCTTTGATGGCTTACAGCAATTCAGGCTCAGACACTGAGGTAAAATCTTGTTCAAAAGAATGTGTGGAATCATATACTAAACTTAAAAAATTATATGATGAACAAAGGGAACAACTTGGTGATGCTATGATAACGCCTAAATTATACATGTTTCTATGACGTTATTTATGATTATTTTATCATTTCTCATGAACTTTTGGTACTTAATCAAGCTTAAATTGCTTATAGGTTCACTTGAAGACTCTAAAGACTGAGGCTCAAAGATCTACACACTTTGGAAGGCGAATACAAGAAAAGAAAATTTTCTATTTAAAAGCTCAAGAAGTTCGCCGCACTTTCTTCAAAGTTCGCCGCACTTTCCTATGAAGCCTCTAAAACCGGCACACCTATATATTTGTTCGCCGCACTTTTCCTGAAGTCAGAAGAATTAAAGTCTAAGAAATGCACCTGCATTAACTCACTAAAACCGCCGCACTTATTTGTAAGTGCACCGCACTTCCAGTTAAAACATTAAATGACCATCGCATTAACTCCTCAAGTGCGCCACACTTAATTCCAAAACCGGCGCACTTTTTCCAAATTTTAGCCTATAAATTGAGGACGATTTTTGCATTCCAAATCATTCCACACATAATCATTCTTACTACTCCACACACACACACTTCCCTACTACCAACCAAAACACCTAGAAACACCTCCTCTCTTGAAGAAAAAGATCTAACGATCAAGAACGTAGAAGTTACCTTACTTAGTTGTTGAAATTATGGAAGTTAATGTAAATGTGATTTTGTTATGAACTCCTTAGCCATGAGAGGCTAAATCTCTCATGACTACTCGGTGAAGTTACGATAATGAATAAGCGTTTGGTATAATCTTGATCATCTTAATCTTAAGCTTATATTGCAACCCTATCATATCTTATCTTATCTACTTTTGCTTATCAACCTAGATTATATAATCATATCGGTATAGGTCGAAAGACCCGTTATGATCTATGTGGTTTTAAAGATTTGTCTATGGTCTTTAACGTCTGTGCTGAGAAATCCACTTTCGTAAATTGATAAACAAAATAAGCTCATTATCATGTAATGCATTTTATAAGCCCATTAGGGTTTCCTTGGTGTATAAAAGGAACCATATGACATAGATCTAGAAATCAAGTTTTATATAGTTTTCATAGCAAATATAGTTAGTATTCATAGTTTCAAGGTTATTCTGTAACTTTGATTGTGTTTAATATATTATAAGTTTAGCAAGATCTTGTTTTACTATTTCATTATTCTTCTTAGTATTACAAGCTAGATTTCGCATAGTTTGTAGTATTTACAATCTTAGTTTCTACTATAGTTGTTTTGGATCTATCCAACACAACTAAGCTTTAACAAGCAAGTAAGATCTGTTCCAAAGGGATCAACACATACGTGGGTTATACTTTTACCCGTGTATTTCCCTATAATAAAATTGGTATTTTTAATCATTATAAATTTAAAGCTTTTGAAACACATCAAAGTTTTGGTGCCGTTGTCGGGGATTTTTGGAAAATTATTTTAACTTCCCCTCTTTTTCAAAAATCACCGTACAGTTTTTTGGCAAACTGACCCCAAACAAATTCTCCCTTGGATGTATACACATGCTTCTAATTCTGAACTTGTAGAACCGTTACCTGAACCTGAACGTACTTTGAATTGAAGACTTCGTCTACGAAACAGGGGAGTTCCATTTAATCAAAGAAACTACCCACCTTAAAATCCGAGAATTGTCTATCCGCCAATTCTCAACATCAACCACTTCAGTCACTTTCTCGTTATCTTTGAAAATCTTTATCCCATGGATGATGAACCCATGTGGGCTGCTGACTGTGTTGTCGCTCTGACTCCCGGTTCTGTAATCACTATTCCTGAAACCGCAAACGAATTTGCTATTAAAGGTAACCACTTGACTCTTGTCAAAGGAAACCAATTTGATGGTAGAACCAAAACCGATCCTCATAAACACATTCAGGATTCCTCAGAACTGCGATTTGTTTAAATACAAAAAGAAAAATACTGAAAATGAAGCCGTTCGCGCTAATGATGTTTTCCCCTATCACAACTGGAGAAGCCAAAAACATGCTGACGAAACTCCAACGAAGGAACTATCAAAACGTGGGATGAACTTCGAACCGCTTTCATTAGCCGATTCTTTCCCCCAGCTCTTTTCGACCGACTCCTCGGAGAAATCCGAGCTTTCTCTCAACATGAAAATGAATCTCTAACTGATGCTTGGCTTCGTATGAAGGAAATGCTCCAAAACATCCATGGTCACAATCTGTCCAAAGGCAACATTATCAAAATGTTTTATCATGGTCTCAGCGAGATAACCCAAGAAGTTCTAAATGCCGCTGATGGTGGTATTTTCCTCTATAAAACACCAAATCAAGCTTATCAACTTCTTGAAGATAAAGTCTTACTCAATCTCGACTGGGCTAAAAATCAAAAAACCAAATCATCTTTTATGAAAACCGTAGCATTTGCCAATGAAGGTAGCAGTAATTCAGATACTGACAAAATTATGTCTCGAATGGATGCCATGACCCTAAAAATGGATGCTCAGTACAAAGAACTCCAATCTAATGCTAAAAAACAAAACCCGATCTTGATGAAGATGACATACCCATGTCTCGTGAAGAAGAGGCAAAATTCATGCAAACTTTTCGTAAGACTCGTTTTTACAATGATTACCGCGACCGAGACTCAAATCGCGATAATTGGCGTTCAAACGAACGAAGTAGTTACAACCGAGACAACTATCGATCCAATACCGATGATAAATCCTATGACCTTCAAAAATAATTTAACGATTTCATGAAATCTCAACAATCAACCAACGCTTTTGTCAAAGAAACATTCATGGATCTTAAAACCCAACTCGAAATTGTAGCTAAAAATCATCAAGCTTCCATTCAAAACCTTGAAACTAAGTTTGACAGACTTGCTGACAAGCAATCTGGTCGACCTTCTGGATCTCTTCCAAGTAACACTCAACCAAACCCAAAAGGGCACAACTTCAAAGCCTATCAACCACCGCAATCTCGTAATAAGCATGTGAATGCCGTATTCACAAGAAGTGGTAAATCCTATAACCTACCAGTTAACCCAAATGATCAACAAGACAATTCTAAAACCCCTGTCAATTTCGATAGTGATGATGAAGACGAACCTACACCACAACCAAAAACTCAAAATCCAAAACCAGCCAAAGAAACTCTATTACCCAAACCATACAAACCAAAAATCCCGTATCCTCAACGTCTAAGGAAAGAGAAAATGGAAGCCCAATACAGAAAATTTATCGACATGATCTGCGTCGTTCAAATCAATGTACCCCTTATCGACGTCTTAGTCGGAATGCCTAATTATGGAAAGTTTCTCAAGGAATTAATAAGCAACAAACACAAAATCGAATAAATTTTTGCCACTTTCTTAAGTGATGAAAGTTTAGCAATGATCCAAAACAAAGTTCCACCCAAACTCGAAGATCCTGGAAGTTTTCTTATTCCATGTAATTTCAACAAAACTTTCTCATGTAATGCTTTAGCCGACCTAGGTTCTAGTATTAACCTTATGCCGTATTCGTTATATGCCAAACTATCTCTTGAAACTCTCAAACCTACCAAAATGAGCGTGAGATTAGCCGACAGATCATTCCAATACCATGTTGGAATAGCTGAAAATATGCTCGTTGAAGTTGGTAAATTCACCTTTCCTATCGATTTTGTTATTCTCAAAATAGAAGAAGATAGCAAAGTTCTTCTCATCTTGGGACGACCATTTCTTCACACTGCTGACGTAGTTATTCGAGTTAAACAGAAACAACTTAATCTTGGAGTTGGAACTGAACGAATGATCTTCAATATCGATTCTGCGATGAAACACTCTTATTCAAATGATGATACCTGTTTCAGTATCGATGTCATCGATAAAATCTTAGAAGAAGACTTTGATGCTCTTCTAGACGAAGGTAGTAAAATCCTCCATTCCATAGAAGGAACCCTTCTCGAAGAAGAAATCTTTGCTGAATTCGATGAATTCATGGCAATGACTGTCGATGAAAACTCTGACTCTGAATCCGATACCAAAGAACCACCATTCGAGAAAATCACCATCAATACAGACTATAAAATCAAAACATCTCTTGAAGAACCTCCTACGGATCTTGAACTTAAACCCCTTCCTGGTAATCTGGAATATGTATTCCTGGAAGAACCCTTTTTTCTTCCTGTTATCATATCATCTCAGCTTTCCAAAGAAAAGAAAAACAAACTTGTATCCGTCCTTAAAAAGCACAAGGAAGCTTTTTCCTGGAAAACAACAGACATTCCTGGTATTTTCCCATCGTTCTGCAAACATAAGATACAACTTCTGGATAACAAGAAATCTGTTGTCCAAAAACAAAGAAGGTTGAATCTAAATATGCAAGAATTTGTTAAGAAAGAAATCGTAAAACTCTTGGATACCGGTATTATTTATCCAATTGCCGATAGCCCTTGGGTTAGTCCTATTCACTGTGTACCAAAGAAAGGTGGCATTACAGTCGTAACCAATGAAAATGATGAACTTGTTCCAACAAGAACTGTTACGGGTTCGCGAGTATGTATCGATTATGGTAAACTCAATGAAGCAACCGCAAAAGATCATTTCCCTTTGCCGTTTATAGATCGAATGTTAGAAAGACTCGCAGGAAATAAATATTTCTGTTTCCTGGATAGGTTTTCTGGATATTTTCAAATTCCTATCGATCCTATGAACCAAGAAAAAACAACGTTCATATGTCCTTTCGGAACATACGCTTATAGGAGAATGCCTTTCGGCTATGTAATGCTACGGCCACATTCCAAAGGTGCATGTTGGCAATCTTTCACGATATGATCGAAGAATCAGTCGAAGTATTCATGGACGATTTCTCCGTCTTCGGAAACTCTTTCGACACATGCCTAAACAAAACCTCGATAAAATGCTCCAGTGTTGTAAAGATGCTCATCTTGTCCTTAATTGGGAAAAATGTCACTTCATGGTCAAAGAAGGAATTTTGCTTGGACACAAGGTGTCTAGCGCAGGACTTGAAGTCGATAAAGCAAAAATCGCTTAATCTCAAAACTTCCACCCCCTACTAACATCAAAGGTGTTAGAAGCTTTCTAGGACATGCTGGTTTTTAACGAAGATTTATAAAAGATTTTCCAAAAACTGACCGAACCCTATAACTAAGCTGCTGAGAAAGATACTCCGTGTCGAATTCAATGATGAATGTCAAAAAGCATTCGAATTATTAAAAGAGAAACTCACATGTGCTCCTGTGATCGTAAGCCCAAACTAGAATCTTTCGTTTGAACGTATGTGTGATGCAAGTGATTTTGCAGTCGGATCTGTCTTAGGTCAAAAAGATGGTAAAAAATTTCGCCCAATCTACTTCGCAAGTAAAACTCTCAATCCAGCTCAACAAAATTACACCATAACCGAGAAAGAACTTATAGCTGTAGCTTTTGCATTCGACAAATTTAGATCCTATCTTATACTATCAAAAAATATTATCCACACTGATCACTCAGCTCTTAAACATCTGTTTAAGAAACAAGACGCAAAACCCCATCTTATTCGATGGATTCTACTCCTACAAGAATTTGATATAGAATTCAAAGATAAAAAAGGTACAGAAAATGTTGCTGCCGATCACTTATCTAGGATTGACAATAACGAGTCAAGTGATGACAGTGAGGTTGACGACAACTTTCCTGGAGAAACCCTTATGGAAATTAACACCAGAAATGAACCATGGTTCGCAGACTTTGCAAACTATTTAGTGGGTGATATTATACCAAAAGGGATGACGTACCAACAAAAGAACAAATTCTTCTCTGACCTAAAACACTACTTTTGGGAAGAACCCTATCTTTTCAAAGTATGTTCGGACGGTATGATCAGACGCTGTGTATCTAGACCAGAAACCCGAACCATTTTAGATCAATGTCACCACGGACCAACTGGTGGACATTATGGACCAAACGTAACCGCTAAAACGGTCCTAGATTCAGGTTTTTACCGGCTAACAATCATAAAAGAAGCTCATACTCTAGTACAACTTTACGAAGCATGCCAAAAGACGGGAAATATATCAAAACGTAATAAGATGCCCTTAACCAGCATTCAAGTGTGTGAAATTTTTGATATTTAGGGTATCGACTTTATGGGACCATTCCCAAAATCACATAAGTTTGAATACATTCTTGTTGCTGTCGATTACGTATCTAAATGGGCCGAAGCTCAAGCTTTGCCAACCAATGATGCCCGAGTAGTTATTACTTTTCTAAAGAAACTATTCTGCCGATTCAGAATGCCCAAAGCTCAATCTTTGCCAACCAATGATGCTCGAGTTGTTATTACTTTTCTAAAGAAACTATTCTTCCGATTTAGAATGCCAAAAGCTCTAATAAGCGACCAATGTACTCACTTCTGTAACAAGATAATGGAAAAGACTATGAAGAGATATGGAGTTAATCACCGTTTCTCTACATCATACCACCCTCAAACAAGTGGTCAAGCTGAAAATACAAACAGAACCCTTAAAAGAATTCTTGAAAAGACTGTTAAAGACAATCCTGCTATTTGGTCAAGAAAACTTGATGATGCTTTGTGGGCTTTTCGCACTGCTTACAAAATACCTACCGGTACCACACCCTACAAACTCATATATGGAAAGAATTGTCACCTGTCATTTGAAATCGAACACCGTGCATACTGGGCACTTAAGAATTGCAATCCTGATCTCATAGCTGCTGGTGAGAAAAGAATGTTTCAGTTACACGAATTAGATGAACTTAGACATCAAGCCTATGAAAACTCTCGACTGTACAAGGCAAGAACTAAAGTCTAGCACGATAGGAAACTAAGAATGAGAAAAGAATTTAAACATGGAAACAAGGTTCTGGTCTTTCACTCAAAGTATAAATTCAAACAACTAAAACTCCGATCTCGCTGGTTAGGACCATACGTGGTGAAACATAAATATCCATCCGGATATGTTGAATTATATGGAAAAGATGGAAAACATTCATTGTTAATGGCCATCGACTCAAACTACATCATGAAGAAGAAGATTATAATGAACAAAGGGAAGCAGTCACTCCCTTCTTTCCCAAAGAATGAACTTTAAAAGTAGGAGTCTAGCTAACGACTCTCTTAAAAATTAAGCACTTCTCTGGAGGCAACCCGTGCTTTACTTAAGTGTGAAGGAGTCCCTCCTCCATAAAACTCTATTCGTATCCTTTATTTATTTCTCTAAAAAAACAACCCCAAAAATATTTTCTTTTGTGTGTTTTTTTTACTTTTATGCAGGTAATATAGCTTAAAGATTGGAAAATTATGAAGTCTGCTCAAGGATAGCTCTCTCGCAGCTATATATCTCTATGCCCGGGAAGTACCGTTTTCTCTTAATTTTCCCTATTCTCTAGTTATCAGTTATCACATTGAGGGCAATGTTCAACTTAAGTGTGGAGGGGAGCCAAGTAGGAAAAATTAATCATATCCCTCCGTGTTTACCATGTCGAAAATTTTCTAACTAACTGTATTACGAAATCTAAATTAATATATATGCTTTTAAAATAAAAAATGCTCTTAGTAAGGCAAATCCAACCGGATTGACATTATAACTAGCACAACCTAGTCCACTAAATTGTGAGAATTATAAGCCTTAAAATATTCAGGTACCCACCTTTGGTACCTAAGATAATTAATGCCTTTAGCCTGTTCGAGTTAAGGTTTGAATGCAATTACAAGTGTCTCATCCGTCGTTACGGCTGTGTATTTGTAATTTGTCGCCTTTTCTGGAACAGTGGTATTGGTTGATAATTATATTTGAGAGAGCCGGTAATTTAGAAGCTCTAGAACTTGTGCTTGATCATCATTTACTAGACCAAAGCCTGATTAATCATATGTTATTAATTCCGCAAATTCTTGTTCTTGCATGCAGTCCCTTTAGTGCTAAGTTGCTGAAATACTTAAGTGAAGAAGTTAAAGTTAAAAGAAAAAGTTATGTGCCAAGCCTTAGTTATTATGAAAAAAAGAGAAAAAGAAAAATATATATATAGTAGTTCAAAGAAATAAAGGCTTAAGTTCGGGCAAACGAAGATTTGTATATGCTATTATCCCTCATCAATATCAAGTTTTGCCCTTCGGTCATGTTTATGTGTCAAGTATAAGCATATGGTAGCTGTCTAGATTATGTTTGTGCAATTGCGTGTCTTCACAGAAATATATAAACCCAATCTGAGTGGCTCGAGTGAATTACAAATCAAACACATTCCCCTGTGAGGTGCTATGTTATATGTCTATGCCTAAAAAGTTAATATGCAAGCTCTTGTTAAATCCAAATTTTCTCCACGTCACGATAAATGATCTTATTTTCTCGCTTTGATTGCTTAGGGGCAAGCAATAGCTAAGTGTGGTGGGATTTGATAACGCCTAAATTATACATGTTTTCGGTGGCGTTATTTACTCATATTTTATCATTTCTCGTGAACTTTCGATACTTAATAGCATGAAATACTTGCAGGTTCACTTGAAGACATTCCCAACTCAAATCAAGAAAAGATCGAATACTTATACACTTCTAAAATCAAGATAAAGTCTCAAGCTCAAAGTGAAAATGTGCACCGCACTTACCAATTGTGTGTCGCACTTCTCCTCAAAGTCAAGGAATTAAAGACTAAGTCAAATTAGTGCATTAACTCCCGAAGTACGCCGCGCTTACAAGATTGTGCACCGCATTTCGTATCTGGTTACGAAGAATAAATGAAGTCATAAATACTATTTCATTAATACCCTAAGTACACCGCACAAATACTTTAGTGCGCCGCACTTCTTTAATAAACATTAAATTACCTTCGCATTTAATTACCAAGTATGCCGCACAATTTATCTTGTGCGCCGCACTTCCACCCTGAAATCAGCCTATAAATAGAGCCAAATTCTCACACATTTCATATCAATCCCATCAATCAACTCATACACATAACAATCTCATCCAATCCTTCCCAATCATTCCCCAAGCATAAACACCACACCTTTTGAAGAATCAAGATCAAACAACCAAGAACGAAGAAGAACACCATTCTAGTTTAGTGAAATAATGAAGTTTCTTGTTGAATCAAGTTATGTTATGAACTACATAGCCATGAGAGGCTAAATCTCTCATGACTACTCGGTGAAGTTATGATAATGAATAAGTGTTTGCTATGATCTTGATCTCATAAATCTCAAGCTTATGTTGCACCCTTATTATGTCTTATCTTGTCAGTTTTGCTTATCAAACTTAGATTATATACTCGTATCGGTATAGGTCGAAAGACCCGTTATGATCTATCTGGTTTTAAAGATTTGTTTGTGGTCTTTATTGTCTGTGTTGAAAAATCCACTTTCGTAAATTGATAAACAAAATAAGCTTTAATATAATAGTAACTGGATCATTTGGGTGACACATTTGGTCTAGCTAACTAAATATAAGTCTTAAGTTAATTAAGTTAATTTGTGAAAACATTTTCTGACGAGAAATCCTTTTTATGAGTTAAGGTTCCATCTTTGAGGTCTATATCATTACCTTACTTATAAAATTATTACAACAATACCGATAGTCAACCTTATTATCAATGGTAAAACAAAAAGTTATTTTCAAAATGTTAAAGTCTATTTTTTTCTTTCCTGATTATTTGAACACTCTCAAATCTCTGTGGACGACCAGGTCAAACCAAAAAAAGATAATACTACATACGTTGCAGTTTATACATTTACCCAGTTTTTCCCTATAATAAAAATTGTATTTCAGTCAATATAAATAAAAGCTTCTGAAACACATCAACCAAAAAATAATAATCTGTATATGAATTGAGAGGACATTGAGAAAAGGTATGAAAAAATTATAATAATGATTTAACCAAAAATTAAAGTCTTAAGCATATAAAGGTATCACCAGCCTGGACTTAATTTAACATCAACAAGATCTTTAAAATGTGACTAATTTGATTGATTTTTTAGGATTATAAATAACAAACAATCACCATCTTCACCGCCATTATTTTCTGCGATTTTGTACGAAAAAGGACACCAGAGGTTCATAACCGAAACTTCAAGAACAACTATTACCAAAACCAAATCGATACAACCCATATTACACCTATAGCTAGACACAACCAAACCTTCACACATCAGTCTCAAGTCATTTTATGGCGGTTAATACGAAAATGGTGCACCACATTTGACTTATAACATGGACTGAGTCAAATCGGTAATTATCGAGTCCACTCAGCCGACTCAAAGGAACAAAAAGATGAGGAAGAACAGACAATAAAAACAATACACTACCCAATATCTTGAAGTTTGGATGCTATTGAACTAAGACAAAAACAACGCAGCTTGGATAGTCAAATGGTATTGTTTCTTAAGCTGAAAGACTTTTGTTCGAGTATCCAAGAAGAGACAGAAAACCGCTTCTCATTCGAATTAAAAAGAAAGAACTCTATGTGGGTCCTGTTTGTGATTTTGTTAAGGTAATAGAAAAGAAGCAAGAAAAAACCATTGTTCTTTGGTATTATTTTCGAACAACACAAAAGCATAAAAGAGATTTGTTCTAACTATTGATTTGGTTGCAAGAAAGATTGGTAACTGAGTATAAAAGGTCTGCGGTGATTTTTTTTTTTTTTTAAGCTTTAAGAGAACAAGAAATGTTGTGCCTGCAAGGAAAAGTGAATACAGTTTCTTTGCTTGCATTTGTGTAGAGTGTTTTTAGGGTTAGGGCATTATAGTCGACTATTGAATTGTTGGGCTTTTTCTTTGAAAGTGATTTTGGGCTGAAAATTATCTAAAAGGAACTTAGGATGAAATTGATTAACAGAAAAAAAATTATATAAAAAAAATCTAAGCACAAAGCCCATTATAGTCGACTATTCAATTGTATAAAAGTAACACCTAAGCCTATTGACGTAGTGTTTCTTAATTGGAAGGATCAGATGAACAAGACGGTGCGCAATGAACAATTAGATACAACCCGTGTGCATCGCACAAATCTTAATGCCTCGTTTTATTTTTTTTAAAGGCCTCGTTTTATGTATTTTAAAGATTATCTTGTATCATAATTTAGTTAAAGGTCGAATAACATGACCCTTAGTGGATGAAATCAAAATAAAAATACTTATTTGTATATGGGTTTTTTCTAATTTGTGTCGTAGGGGCACAAGATAAGAAGGCAAGGGTTTACAAATGAGTATAGAAAAGTACACAGAGATCCGCAAATTTGTGGGTCCCTGTGTACTTTTCTTTACTTTTCTATAAGTCCCTGTGTATTTTTCTGTACTTTATTCCTTTTTTATCTTGTGCCTCAAGGCGGTTAGAAAAACCTTTTGTATATGAGTTTTTCTAACATGTGCCCCATGGACATATGTTAAGGTGGGGACATCAGGTTGTGTGTCACAGCTTGATTGGCCAGCAGTTATTTGTGAGGTCAGATAATGATTAATAACAATAACTGCTGGTCAATCAGGCTGTGACACACAGCCTGTGTCCCCACCTTAACATGTGCCCTGGGGCACATGTTAGAAAAACCCTTTGTATATTGGCATATTGCCACTTTGACTTGATCTCGTTAACACGCCTTAACAGGTAAGTGACACATGTAGGGCCACCAAAAGCAGTTAGAAAAACCTTTTGTATATTGGCATATTGCCACTTTGACTTGATCTCGTTAACACGCCTTAACAGGTAAGTGACACATGTAGGGCCACCAAAAGCAATTAATGTCGTACGAGGTGACGTCAACCATATAATTCCAACTGGCCACAAAGTTCGTAGGCCAAATAGTTACCATGACTTTTAGACGATAGTGATGGAAGAAGATTTTCGAATTGAGAATAAAGATGATATATACATATAATTAAGTTAACTTGTGTAGGTTAAATTACGAACCAAAGTGAGCGAGTGCGTATAGCTTTAAAAACCAACATGCTGACGCTGTCGAAATTAGAACATGAACACGATCATGATCGAATAATGAGTCGAAACGTAAATAAACTGGGATTACTCGTGATCTTTAGCTATTTGTGGAAAACATTTGGAATCCACATTTTAGATTTAACTTCTCTAATATAAATCTATAACCTTGCTTAACATTATTCCAAATGAATAAAATAAACAATGGAAAAACAAGTAATATTTGAAGGGTTTTTCTAACATGTGCCTCAGGGGCACATGATAAGGTGAGGACTCAGGCTTATGTGTTACAGCCTTATTGGTCAGCAGGTGATTGTGAGCCTGATAATGATTAATAATAATAACTGCTGACCAATCAGACCGTGACACATAAGCCTGAGTCCTCACCTTATCATGTGCCCCAGGGGCACATGTTAGAAAAACCCATATTTGAAATTCAAAGATTTCAAATCATATCTGTTATTCTATTAGCACATGAAAAGTGAGTTGGATGTTCAAGTTAATTAAGCCACTAATCTCCACACGTCTCAACACAACGAAAGCCAGTATTTAATTAAGAAATAATCTTCGAATCTTATCTTAGCTATAAATGCCAAACAAAATTTGTTGCTCATCATCCAAATTCAGTTAAGAGTTTGCATACTAAAATATCAATGGCGAACGGTAAAGCAGTTGCACTAGCAATTGGTTTCATCTTCCTGAACCTCGCTGGTCACTGCTATGGTTATTACGTCGGTCTCCAATACGGGTTCTACAAAAGCAAGTGTCGAACTTCAGATGTTGAAGACATTGTAAGAAAAACTGTCTACTCCAAGTTTCTTAGAGACCGAACAATCGCCCCTGCTCTCATTCGTATGCAATTCCATGATTGCTTTGTTAATGTAAGTGTCTTAAATTTTGATGCATGCATGCATGCAACCCTAATCACATTTTGATTAATTAGAGAAAATCATAATTCATAATTTTAATTTTGCATAAATATAAAAGGGATGTGATGCATCGATTCTACTAGACGGGCCTAACTCTGAGAAAACTGCACCACCAAATTTAAGTGTCAGAGGCTTCGATGTCATTGATGCTGCAAAGGACGCAGTTGAGAAGGTGTGCCCGGGAGTAGTATCTTGTGCTGATATTATAATTATGGCAACAAGAGATGTTGTGTCCTTGGTAAGTACTACTAGTAGTAATAAATGAACCTAAGCTAATGAGAGCTTCACAACTGTTTTTAAATTTTAGAAATCATGTTAATGCAGAGTGGTGGAGGTAGATACAAGGTTCAAACTGGAAGAAGAGATGGACTTGTGTCTCTTGCTCAAAATACAATATCCCTCCCACCTCCCACAGCATCAGTGGCGACTGCGAACCAACTTTTTGCTCTCAAAGGACTCACCACCACCGACATGATCTATCTTCTTGGTAATTCACCAAGTTATCATATCAAATATATCACATAGCAGTTCGATCTATAAGTAAAAGTTTATGAATCAAAATTTTTGACTAAACATTTTGTTTTTTGCTTTGGTTTAGGTGGTCACAGTATTGGGATCGCTCATTGTTCTTTATTCAAAGACCGTCTATACAACTTCAAAAACACTGGAAAACCCGACCCAACAATGGATTCAGCATTATTATCATCGTTGAGAAAAACATGTGCTCAAAATGCAACCATTGATCGGACAGCAAACTTGGATCAAAACCCATATAGCTCAGCGGTTGTTGACAACTCTTTCTATAGTCAGATTATAAAGCGTAGGGGAGTTCTTAAGTTTGATCAAGATGTAGCATCAGACCGTTTGAGCAAGTCTACGGTTGCAAGAATTGCTAGATCGTCCAATTTTAACACTAAATTTGGCCAAGCCATGGTTAAGTTAGGCGCTGTCCAAGTCCTCACAGGATAACAAGGACAAATCAGAAAATCATGCCGAGCAGTTAATCAGCTAACTTTACCTTCTTTATTCAATTGATCAAAAATCTTAAAAGGTTCTTGGGCATCTTTTATACACGTCGATTTTTAATTGACACAGTAATCTTTCTGTCGTCACACATCTTATTTAATTTGTTTCGTGTTTTATATCAAACGATCGATGTATGTATGCAATCTTTGCAAGGGTTTGTTTGTGAGAAATGTTTTTTGAATTTTTTATTATCAATTATCAATGTTGATAGAAAGTTTCTTATGTATGTTTTGATTGCTTCTTGTTTACCAGTAACAAAATTAAATCTTTCCGTTGTTTACCAGTAACTGAAAATAAAAAATCTCCTGCATATGATTACATGTGAAAACAAAAAGAAGAAACAACATTTTGTTGGACTTAATGTCTGTCATGCCAAAAATCGCAGGCCCAGAACATGTTTACTTAGAGCCCATACCCGAAAACCTAGATTAGGTTAG
>BQNB010028161.1:42168-56929 GCA_026074375.1 Tanacetum coccineum | reverse complement strand
CTTATCCATACAATTCTGCAATGCCTTAGTGCTAAGACTACTGCTTGGAATGAATTTAGTAGCACTATGGCCTCTGCTGTTATCTGTCTTGCCACAAACCAAAAATTTAACTTTTCTAAGTATATTTTTGATAATATGGTGAAGAACTTGGAGGGTGGGGTTAAATTTCTAATGTATCCAAGGTTTGTGTAAGTGTTCCTGGATAAACAAGTTGAAGGAATGTCCAAACATAAAGAGATTTATGTTAAACCTTCTCACACTAAGAAGGTCTTTGCTGATATGAAGAGGCAGGGAAAAGACTTTTCTGGTAGGGACACGCCTTTATTTCCAACCATGATTGTTCAAGCACAAGAACAAGTAGGTGAAGGTTCAGAGATACCAACTGATTCCTATCATACACCCACTACTACTTAACCATCAACATCTAAACCCTAAAAGAAACAATCTAGAAGGAAACAGAGGAAATACATTAAGGATCCTCAACTTAGTAGTCCTACAGAACCTTGAAAATGTGGCAAGTGTACCTACACATTCCAATGATCCACTACTCAGTGGTGAGGATAGACTGAAACTTACTGAATTGATGGACCTTTGTACAAAACTGTCTAGAAGAGTTCTTGCTCTGGAGACTACAAAGACCAATCAAGCACTGGAGATTGTTAGCTTAAAAAGGAGAGTAAAGAAGCTTGAGAAGAAGAAAGGATCAAGAAATCACAGGCTCAGAAGATTATACAAGGTTGGTAGATCCGTAAGAGTGGTTTCCTCTGAAGATGAAGGTTTGGGTGATCAAGAGGACGCTTCCAAACAGGGGAGGAAAATTGATGAAATTGATCAAGATGTAAAGGTTACATTAGTTTATGAGACTCAGGGGAGGTATGATGATAATTTAATGTTTGATACTGGTGTTCTTGATAATGAACAAGATATGGCAGAGAAATTGATGAAATTGACCAAGATATAGAGGTTACATTAGTAAACTATTTTGTTATTGATCTTGTTTATTACTGTTTCATTGAAATTCTTCCTAGTATCATTGACTAGATTCCGCATAGTCTTTGATATTCAAAATCAAAGTTTCTACTATAGTTGCATTGGATTTATCTTGCATAACTAAACCTTACATAAGCTAAGGAATTCAAGATCCATTCTATTGAGATCAACAGGTACGATTTCTAATGACTCTCTCATTATATCTAATATAGAACACGTAGATAACTTAGCATTTAACTTACTTAGTATTGGTCAAATTTGTGACAATAAGTGTCAAGTCTTATTCACGGAAGAAGATAGTGAAATAATTAAAGATGGTAAAATAATAGGAAACGAGATTAGGAAAAATGGTTTATACGTAATGAAATTAGGAAATAAGTCTCAAGACAAATTATGTCTCGCCACAGTAGTGGATAATTCTACCTTATGGCATAGAAGACTTGGTCACGCAAATATACGTTTAATTCAATCTTTGTCATCTAAAGAATTAGTTAGAAACTTACCTAAGCTAAAGTATGATAAACATTTTTGTGATGCTTGCAAAATTGGAAGCTGATCCAGTCCGAATCAACACATATAATATATATATATAATATAAATACGTAATAATAAGGAGGATAATCAATAATAGTATAGTATAGTATTTTCCGTCGGGTTCTAGAAAATCGCTTTTAACCAAAGCAATTATCAAAAACCTCCCAGGTCGTTTCCTCGACGATAAGTGAATGGAAATCTACGTTTAAGTTGTAAATCGAGCTTGAATAGCATAAAAGTTTTTGGGTTTGGTTTTCGAAATCTACTAAAGGAAAAGCATATAAAAGGGAAACTAAACTTTTGGATTTAAACTATTTTTAAACTAAAATTGGTCTAAAAGATATAGATGAAGAAAATGCTTGCTAAGTGACCTAAAATGTTCATTAAGTGCGGGTTTTAGGTTTAACGAATTAAAATCGTTCGAAAACAAATTTAAATGAAATTAAATGACAAGTATTTAAATTGTATTAAAAGTAAATGACGGTATTTAAATTGGAAAATTCTAATGACTATTAATTTTTTAAACCTTTTCAAACCCGCACCTAAATTCCAAATAACTAATCACTTAGCAAGCACTAAGGAACTACTCACTAATCATAACAAATAAATTAGCAACAATCATAAGATCAAACATAAACATTTTAAGCTAATAATTCTAAACTACTAGTATATAAAAAAGGGAAAAAGGGTAACCGAATGAAGAACCGCAATGATATAAAACCACCCGATCTTACAAACTTAATAAACAAATAAGTTTATCACTTTAAAGCTTTTACTTTACTAATTAGCAGGTCGTCAACTTTATAACTCATTTACTTTTCATAAAAACTATAAAGATCAAAACTTTATCTATTTATTAACTTATAAGACCCTTAGCTTGGCCTTAGATGTAGAATAATGGAATAAGAAATAAGACATGAAAGTTTTTAGAAAAAAAGTCTAATAAAAAGATTAAACACTTTAGATCTAAATCACCGAAAACTCAAGGTGTTCAATCAAGTGGAACTCGGATCGGGTATATTAAGGATTTAGATTCTCAAGGAAAAATAAGCTATAATTAAAAAAAAGCAACAATTTTTGCTAGAAAATAAGCTAAAATATAAGATCTATTATTTTTAGATCTAATCCACCCGAAACTAAGGTGTTCAATCAAGTGAACGAGAGACAGGTGTATTTAAGGATTAGATCTAAAAACAATAAGCTAGAAAAATAACACTCGAAAATAAGCTAAAATAAGCTTACTCGAAAAGCTCTAAATAAAAAACAATATAAAATAAGCTAGTCTAAATAAGCTATAAAAGTAGCTTATTAGAATATAAGCTTAAGAGATGGGATCCAAAAAAAATAAGCTATAAGCATGAGCTTATTTGGAGATAAGCAAAAGAAAAGAAAGAGTAGAAGAATAAGTATATATAAAAAGGAAAAATAAGCATCAAAAAAATTAATAAAGCATTAAATAAAAACAAACTCAAACATCTTCATTAATATGCTCAAAAAATCTTGATTACAATAAGCAATATAAGCTTATACATTAAAGCTAAAACAAAATTATACTACCTTCTAAAAAAACTAACCTACACTAAAAACACACTAAAATTTTCACTCACTAAATTCCTATATTAAATTCTAACACCAATGAGCTGCTGTGCGTGTTGCTTTATATAGCCCAAGTAGGTGGGGGCAATTTCGTCATTTCAGGCCTCCATCCACTTATATTGCTGGATCTAGGGGTATTTTGGTCTTTTTACACTCCACCAACCGCCTCATTATTGCACGCTACTCGTACTGGGGCTAAGGTACCTCGGATGATACACGCAGTGCCAGTGTCACCCTCTGATTGGTTCCAGTCGTCATTGAACGTACCTGTACTGACGTGTACTCCATCCTCGGATGCTACAGTTACCTGTATGACGCTCTGCCACCTCGTACTAGTACCTGCAACTGACACCAATCATTAAAAGCGCACGTGTCACCACTGAGTCGGTGCCACGTGGCATTTTCACTGGTTCACCACGTTGGTCAACCGCCGCCGGGACCACGGTCAACCGGTGGTCAACGACGGCGGTCAACGGTGGTCAACGACGGTCAACGGTGGCGGACCACCGTTGACCACCGCCGGACCACCGGTCAACCACCGGTCAACGGTGGTCGCGTAGTCAACTGCCGGGTGGGTCAGGCTTGAGGCCGGGTCAGGTGGGTCTTGGGCCGGGTCTAATTGGGTCATGGCCGGGTCCGGGTCGGGTTCATGGGTGGGGGTCGGGTCATGAATCAGGTCGAAAGGGGAATAACCCCTTCCGAGAATCGAACCAAGGACCTCTTGATTATGAGGCTATGCAAACACAGCTTACCGCTGTGCCAAGCATAGCTTCAATAATCTATATGCAAAATATAATATATAACCTCTTTTTAACTTGGTTTGGTCATTTATAACTAAAGGTTCAAACAGGGACGAAAAAGGTTCAAAATAAAAAGGTTTAAATATAAAAGGCCGGTACCGTTGGACTCGTTTTTTCGTGCTCTTTTCCATGGTGTGATCGAGGAATTTTCACGACTTCGTCTCGCACCTCGATAAATGTGAAATACGGAGGGGTCTTCGAAAGTACCCGAAAATTACCGTTTTTGCTTCGTTTCATCCTTTTTACCTGTAAGACATAAAAAACACAATACAAAAATATTTGCAACATAATTACTATATTTTAGTGTTTTTAGTCCTTTTATAGTGTTTTTACGGGGTAACAAAATTGTATATTTGCCAATATCAGCAACCTTCTGATCTAGACCAAACATAAAAACAAATTTAATTCTTTAGCTTTAATGCCATCTCCCGCTGTCTCAAAACTACTTCGACCCACAGCAGTATAACGAATCAGGGCAGTTGTAAGTTGCTTTGGCAGTTGAAAGTCTCCTTTGGCAGTACAAACTTTTTATTGGCAGTATTAATACAAATATGGCAGCATAAAGTAAACGAGCAGCCCTATGTACATATACCTGGCAGTAATAACTGTGGTTGCGATTGTAGCAGTATTAATCAAACTCAACTTCATTCTTCAGGCCTTGTTAGAGGTGCGTACGAACATCAAATAAAACATAAACCCTAAGATCAGCAAAACCCTAGCTTAATCTTCATCTGAGCAACGTATTAGGGTTTTTAAAAACCCTTATTGTTTACCTTGTGTTTGTACCTACCAATCATTAATAAACTGATGGGATCAAATCTTGTTGCGTCTGCTGCTTGAAGAAACGAACACAAATCCATGTAAAACAGATAGTTATTAGGAATTATAATGGACGGATAAACAATCAGATCACCATTAAGGTTTTGAGTTAAATTATAACTCTATAGATTTACTGAATTAGGGTTTTTTATAACCCTAGTTCACCGAATCTGTTATGACAACCAAAACAGCAACTCGTTACCTTTTTCCCATTATTGAATTGACACAAACATCATCTTGAATTCATGAACATGTATCTTCCTGGTTTTATCGAATTAGGGTTTGCCAAAAACCTTAATATTCAACAAATATGAAAGTAAACCAAACCAGAAAATCGCCACCATTGTTCCTTCATACGATCGATTCGAAAAAAAACCTTGTAACATCCTAGATCGAGAGCCACGAGGCTCTGATACCATGTGGAGATCGTTACGACTTCCTTAGATCGGTTATTAAGACTATCTAGGATACAGTAACAATGATTAATAAACTTGCACAGCGGAATAATAACACATAAATCATAGTTACTTCAAGGTTTTATTTATTCGCTATATCCCCAAGATCAAATGATCCTTGGGGCTAAACTAACTAATACATAGATGTCTATAATACATCTATTACTATCTACAACTAACTATTAGGGGGGGGGGGGGGGGGGGGGGGGGGGGGGGGGGGTGACTCTCTTGGGAGAGTTTTAACTATTCTGGATGATCTAAAACAGACACACCTAATACCCTTTATATAGAGGGATATTAAGGCTTACAAAGGAAGCTAATTAATTGTATTAAGAAGCTAATTAAAACTAATTAAAAGCTTCCTTTATCTTTGATATTCTTTGACTTTTCAATGCTTATCTTCATGTAGAATACCAAAGTGTCATATTAATCCCTTGTTGTTTCATTCGTCTTCATTTAAGCATATGTAGTTTTGTAATCATCAAATCTGAGATCCCAACATCTTGTAACTTCAAAACAATTTTATGGATTTGAGAAAGAGATCCTCAGCTCTAATTCGGTTGGTTTAAAAAGATACTTCCACGATAAGAAATAGAGATGTGCTAATTCGTCGATTAAGTATGCTTTTTCCCTTTTCTATCGTGGGGGGGGGCAGCCCGTTGGCTCAAAAAGAACCCCTCATTCTTTCTTACTTGGGAAGATCTTGTTTCTAAGTTTACTTAACCAATTCTTTCCTCCTTCAAAAAATTACAAATCTCCAGAATGAAATTACAATTTTTCAACAACGTTTTGATGAATCATTTTGTAAGGAATCGGACCGTTTCAAGGATCTCCTTCGTTCATGCCCACATCACGGTTTTATGGAGTTGCATCAACTTGTACCTTTTACATGCTTAACCCCAACCAATCAAGATTCTTTAAATGCCGCTGGTGGTGGTAATCTTTTGACTAAAACTCCTCGAGATGCTTTGACAATTATTGAAAACAAGTCAAAAGTTGGCAACTCACAGAACAAACCGATTGTTGTGAAATTGAGTACGAATGCTCCTTCTTCTTCTACCCCTCATTCTCCCAAGATTGCCGCTCTTGTCGACACCGTTAAGGCTATGCTTGCTCAGAAATATTCTCCTCCAGCTTCCGTGAAATCAGTTGAGGAAATTTGTGTTACTTGTGGTGGTCCGCAGTCTTACCACCATTGTCTTGCACGATGGTAACGTTTTTCCAAGAATACAGCTAATATTCAGTTATGTTTCAGCTGCCGTAGTAAATAATAATCAAGGAAATACCCAGATTACGTCCTCGGAGTGTATTAACCAAATTCGATCATTGGGTTTTGGCTCAACGATGTGCAAAATAGTCAAACCCGGTACAATCAAGTTATAATCAAACCGAGGAATAATAAGGAAATCCGAATTATCAAGCTCCCGATTCAGCAAATCAGTTGCTCCTTCGAATGAATGTCAAATTACAGAAGATAAATGATGTCTGATAAGAAAGCTATGAAAATCAAATTAATAATGTGAAAAATGAATTGAGAAATGAAATGCAAACTTCAATACAAACTTCAATGCCAAATCAAACCAACGAGCTTAAGAATATGATGGCTAGTTTTTCCAAGAATACCGTTTCTTCGGTTCGGGAATCACTTCCTAGAATTACCGTTGCTAACCCGAGAGGTGAATTGAAAGCAATCACCACCCGAAGTGGTATTTCTTATGATGGACCTCCAATTCCACCTACTCTCTCTCCTCTTCCTAAGGTGGTGGAACGGGAACCCGAGGAAACAAAGGATACGGTGCAACCGAGTATCGAAAACATCCAACCTCCGGTAGTCCAAATTCATGCTCAAATTGAAGAGCCCGTTGTTGCTCCTAAGCCTAAACCGTCTATACCTTATCCTTCGAGAGCCCACAAACAAAAGCTTCATGAAAAAGATGATATCTAGCTTGAAATTGTTGATATATTAGGAAATTACCATTTCGAATTCAGTTTCGGGATGCTCTTCTACATATGCGAAATTTGCTTCAATGTTTAAAGCCTGCCTTAATAACAAAGAAAAATTGTTTTGACTAGCTAAAAACCCACGGTGAATGAGAATTGTTTGGCGGTTATCCTAAAAAAGGTGCCCGAAAAACTTAGAGACCCCGACACGTTTCTCATTCCATGTGATTTTCCAAAGTTAGTTGAATGCTTAGCCTTGGCTGATCTTGATGCAAGGCATCAATTGATGCTTTTCTTATGGAAGAAGCTAATCACTCCCCGAAAATTACTCCTACTCAATGATTCTTGAACTTGCAGACGATCGACTACTAGCTCCATCCGGTATTTTATCGAAGATGTATTTGTAAAAGTGGGAAAGTTCCAATTTTCGGGCGACTTCGTTGTCGTTTGACTATGTTGTTGTTCCTCGGGTCCCCTTATTTCTCGGGAGGCCTTTTTGAGGTCGGGACAGTGCTTTGATTTGATGTTACGGTGAAGAATTAACTATCTGAGTTGATGATGAAACCATAAACCTTTAATGCTTGGACAAATTCGAGATACTCTCAATGATGTTGTGTCACTTAATCGATCGGTTTATCGAACGTTTCATGTAAGGTGTATGCGCAAGAAGTGCTCGGATTTTGGATAGTTTACGGTGGCAATCCCACTCCGTCTGTAAGACCCTATCATTCTACTTTCTTTCCCCTTCTCACTCCTTTTGAGGAGGGGGATCTTTATTTTAGAAGAAATCGAAGCTTGTCTTACAAATGATTTAATTCCATCGGGGAATTGATGATGAAAACTTTTATCCGGAGGGAGACTTTCTTTACTAGAGAGGTTATAAACGTGATCCATCATCTCCTCTCCCTCGAAAGAACTTCATATTGAGGAACTTAAAACATAAAAATGCTTCATTGATGATCCTCCGAAGCTTGAGCTCAAGGATTTACCTTCTCATCTTGAGTATGCATTTTTGGAGGGTACCGATAAACTACCATAATTGCTAAAAACTTAAAAGAAGTATGAGGAAGGTCCGGACTTCTAAGGTTTTAAGTCACTCCAAGCATGCCATCGCTTGGAAAATTTCTGATATAAAGGGCATAGACCCTCGATTATTTGTACTCACAAAAATATTAATGGAGAATGACTCTAAAGGAATTCAACATCAAAGAAGGTTAACCCAAAATTCATGAGGTTATCCAAAAGGAATTATCAAACTCCTGATACGGATTGATTTACCCTATCTTGATAGCCCGAGGGTTAGCAGTCATTGTGTGCCTAAGAAGGGCGTATTAACCGTAATGAAATGAAGATAAGGTTGATACTATCGATTAGTTATGGAGGGGATGGCGTGTATGCAAATTGACTACAAAAGTAATGATGCCACTCGTAAAGTATTTCCCGTTACCGTTTATGGACCAAATGCTTAAAAGACTCGCGGGAAACGAATACTATTGTTTTCTAGATGGTTTCTCGGGATATTTTCAAATTTCTATTGACGCAAGACAAGAGAACCAGCTTACTTGCCTTATAGGACGTTTGCCTACGACGCATGTCGTTCGGTTATGTAATGCTCCGGGCACGTTCAAGGTGCATGATGGACATTTTCCACGGACATGGATGAGGAAACAAGGAAGGTCTTTATGGAGATTTCTTGGTCTTTCGGGATTCTATTCTCCTCATGCTCTCCCCATTTAGACAAAATGCTCAAACGGTGAGAGACATAATTTTGGTTCTTAGATTGGGAGAAATGCTATTTATGGTAAGAAGGCTTGTTCTAGGACATAGATTTCAATGTTGGTATTGAGGGTCTACAAAAGCTAAAGTTGATGTTATAGCTAACCCTCATCTGACTTCCGTTAAAGGCATCAGTTTTTAGGTCACGTCGGGTTCTATCGTCGATTTATTCAAGTTTTTCTAAAATCGCCCGGCCGATGACCCATCTTCTTGAAAAAGATACCCCTTTCATCTTCTCGAAAGAATGTATTGAGCATTTAATATACATAAGAAGAAGTTAACCTGCAAGACTTTGATTTTAGTTACCCCGATTGGGACTACATTGTATTATGTGTGATGTAGTGATTAGCGGTAGGTGGAGTCTTGGGGCAACGTAAGACCAAACATTTTCAGCCTATACACTATGATAGTAAGACCATGATGGATGCTCAAGAACATTACACTACTACGGAGAAAGAATTATTAGCCGTGGTATATGCTTTCGAGAAATTCTGGCCTTATTTAGTCTTGTCAAAGACCATAGTGTATACGGACCACTCGGCTCTCAAATATCTTCTTGCCAAGCAAGATGCTAAAACCGAGTTGCTCCGGTGCATTTCCTACTCTAAGAATTTGATGTCATTATTCATGATAAAAAAACGAGCAGAGAATCTCGTGGCTGACCACTTATCAAGACTTGAAAATCCCCACCAAGATGTTCTCGAGAACAAGGAAATTACCGAAACATTTCCTCTTAAGACTCTTGGTATGGTTACCTTTCGTGGTGATTCTAGTACCCCATGGTTTGCCAACATTGCAAACTACCATGATGGGAATTTTTTTGTGAAAGGGATGTCGTTCCAACAAAAGATTTTTTAAAAGTATTTAAAGCATTACTTTTGGGACGACCCTTACATGTTAGAATTGGTACGGATCAAGTAACTAGACGATGTGTTTACGGCCAAGAAGCCGTTGATATCCTCACGGCTTGCCATAATAGACCCATCGGGGGACATCATGGTGCCAACTACATCGCTAAAAAAGTCTTTGATTCTGGTTTTTATTGGCCGACTATTTACCGAGATGCCCATGACTTGGTCACACGGTGTGACGCTTGAAATGTCAAGGCAAAATCTCGCAAAAAGATGAGATGCCTCAAAATGCAATTCAAGTTTGCGATATCTTTGACGTGTAGGGCATCGACTTCATGGGGCCATTACCGTCTTCTCGAGGGAATAAGTACATTCTCATGGTCGTTGACTACTCGTCTAAATGGGTTGAAGCAAAATCGCTCCCCACTAATGATGCCCGAGTTGTTGTAAACTTCTTGAAATCTCTCTTTGCCTGATTTGGAACTCCTCGTGCTATAATTAGTGATCGCGGTACTCACTTTTGCAATGACTAATTTGTAAAGGATGCTTAAGTATATGAGGTTATCATTGTCTATTCTACCGCGTTCAATCATAACGAGTAGACAAGTGGAGCGTTTCAAATCGTGGTTTGAAAAAAGTAATTGGAAAGGACCAAGGCGAAAATCGTGCTTTTCATGTTCAGATAAGTTTGATGATGCTTATGGCATCCGTACCGCTTTCAAAACACCATCGGGTACACTCATATAAGCTAGTTTACGAAAGGCTTGTCATCTTCTATCGAACTTGAACCACGGCCTATTGCTTGGATACATTGCGATTTTGGACCTCAAGACGCGGGTGCATCACCGGAAAGTTCAAATGACGAATAAATGAACTGGAATCAAGCCTACCGAGAACTCTTAATCTACAAAGAAAAAACAAAGAAGATTTATGACTCCAGATTAAACACGCGTTTTCAAGTTGTGATCGAGTTCTTTTTCTTCAATTCTTGATTCAAAATCTTCTCGGGGCAAGCCTAAAACCCGTTGGACCGGATCGTTCACCGTTGCTCAAGTTTTCCCTTATGGTACCGTCGAGTTATCTCAAACCGACGGGCCAAACTTCAAATATTGATGATGATTTATGGAGGGAACATTCCTACCTTGGATGTTCCGTATCTCCATTTCTATCCTATTTGACCAGCTCAAGTATGGGGGATCGAGTCAAGCTTAGTGACTCATTAATAAATAAGCGCTTCATGGGTGGCAACCCATGCTTATCCTAATCGTAGTATTAATAAATAAGTGTGTTGTGAGGAGGCTCACCTCTTCCTTTCTCGTGTTTTATGGTTTTTGTTGTATGTCCAGGATTGCCTCGGATTATGAAGACTCTCGTGCTCGTGGTTTTGTCCTTCGTTCACTCGAGCTTTAATCCTTTGCATGATTATGGGAATCCAATATCCTAATCTTATCGACTAACGTTTATCTTTAAGCATACTTAATAAACAGCTTTAGATTTACATAGAGACCATTCTTAAAAAATTGAAGACAATGTTTAGTTCTAGTATGGGGAAGGATCTATCGATTTGATTGTGCCTGCAGTCGTTGTTTTCACGTAATCCTGTTTTTACCACCAAAATACCAAAAAAATGAAAAAATTTAAAATTTTCAAAAATAAAATAAGTGTTTTATCACAATGTTGACTTTCCTGCTGGGTAGAATAAGAATAAATTTTGACTCGATCGAGCGTGTTGAGCTCTTAGCTTTGTCCCTTAACCTTTATAAACTTGTCTAAGCTAGTTTATTTGACTAAGCATTCGCGGATCTTTTTATTAAAGATTTTAAATTTGCGAAGAACGAGAAATGATAGAGTTAATTATGAGTTAGATGCTAAACAATGATTAGTTGGAAATCTTAAGAGCTCATAAGTGTAGTTTGTGGCTTTTTCTCCCATAAGCTTCTAACCGGACTAATAATACGTGCTCTTTTCGAAAATTAAACTTAAATCAACGATTTTTTTAATGTAGTCGATAACAATAATTTATTTAGTCTTAGTTCAAATTTATACTTAAATTTTCTAAAAAGAAATTTTCTCTATATCATGGTAATATAAAGTGTAAAAAAAATGAATGAAAAATGTAATAATAATAATAATAAAAACTGTGGGCTAATAAAAGTTTACTGCATCTTGCCAGCTCACAACCAATGTTGCAGTCTTCTAAATAAGGCACATAGTAATTATCCGAGACTGATAAAAGTTTGCTGCATCTTGCCGGCTCACAACCGATGTTGCAGCCTTCTAAAAGGTCGAGGAATTCCTTAGTTTAAAGAATGTATAATTATATTAAGTGTAATATATGTGATTTAATAAATTTAGGGAAAATCTCTTTTTCTTAAATTTAAATATGCTTTTGAACTAAGACTATTTCTTTTAAGATGTGGTTTGTCTAAATAAAATTTTTGTTTAACGGGAAGCCTAAGAGTTTTTGAAACCGAAGGTCCGTGACTTCCGATACTATTCTATGTGGGGTATCAAAAGCCTGGTCACCTAAGCCGGTCTCGGCTGGGATGTGCCGAGAAGAAAGTCGCTACATGGAATGATCTCGCCTTCAAAATCATAATTCTTGGGTGGAACGTGAAGCATAGAAATATTGCAATTTTCTTAAAAAGGTTGATCCATGGTTGAAATTCGAAATTAGCACACTCGCATAATATATAATAATTGTTGGGAGTGAAAAGTTTCACAAGTTAAAAATATGAGTAGTGTTAACATCTTAACTTGTATTTAATGGTGATTTTATTTTTAAGCTTGGTTTGGGACAAGTAAAAAATCGGCGACGATGAAATTATCCTTTTGGGCATTTTAGGATTGAAGTGCTTCTTGTTCTATGACCCTAAAAGTTATGAAAATAACGAAAGTCGAAAATGTTAGTTGCTAAGAAAAGTATTAAAAAATGGGAAAAAGAAAAAAAAATATGTTTGGTAATAAGTGTAAATATTTAAAAATGGTCAAAACGGGACTTTTCAAAACTAATGAGTCTTTAATTTCCTTTGATGAACACTTAGCTACTTTTTGAGGTAATTAGTCAAGGGGGATTGAGATCCTTGGTCTTCTAAAGTGTTTACTTATGGTATTGCGTGAGGACACGGCAATATCTTAGTATGGGCGATTTTGGTATGTGCTAAATTACGCATACCTTTTATCTAATAAAACGACCCAAATGATCAAAAACAAACATAAAATGCCAAATATATGCTTGTTTTGTGCTATTTACTGTGCTGTTTTGTGTTATTTACTGTGCAGGTATCGGATATTCACTAAAGGATAAAAAATCAAGCCAAAACGGACAAAACCAAGCACGGAATGGAAAGAGCGTGAAAAGTCGAAGCCAAAGACGTGTGCATCTTAAATGGGCCAACCCATACCCAAGTTAATGGGCCAAGTCAGCCCATTAAGCTTATTTATTAAATCAAAGCCCATATCATAAGCCTAAATCATTTATCCATTTCCTAAATCCTAACCCGGCCCAAGTAAAAGCCCAACATAACCCTTAACCCTAACACCCGTTAAAACCATTACACCACTAGTCCCTGGGGTTTTACACCGTAGTCCTTAAGGACTAACATGGTTAGTCCCTTATGACTAACACCATTACTCCCGTTAGTCCCTCACCCCTAACCCCGTTAGCCCCTTTATCCCAAAAACAATCACCCGCCAAAACCCACTATTCATCATCCCCTTCACGTGATCCCCTGCACCACGACAAAACCCCTCTCAACCCCACTCAAAACCCCACCCTAGAAAAGGACAACTCCACCTTGGCAATCCCATGGGGTTTTATTGGTCAAAATTAATCAAGGGTTGTGATTCAAGAACTTGGAGAACAAGAAAATTGAAGGGCTATGATGAAGCTTTTGAAGCCTCTCACACAACAAACACAAGATCAAGAAGCTCCTCTTCATTTGTTTTATATAAATAGGGCTAGAAATCAAGCTAACAAGGCATGGAGTGTAGTGTAGGAGTAGTGTAGACTTGTTTTTAAAATTATTTACAGCTTATTTGTTTTACTTATTGTATTTTAAATTTCAAGCATTGTAATCTTTTAAGTTTTAATGAAATTTCAGTTTTTAATGTGTTATGCAAACCTGTTTTTAATCTTATGCTTTTTATGTTAAAACTGTTTCCAAGTCAATTTTTCTAAGCTCTTTAAGCTCTTGTAACTCACTAATACTCAGTTAAGCTTCTCAATAGCTTAACTGAGTTTTCTTTTGCATATTCTCACCAAAATACCTCAACTTATTGGAAGATACACCAAATTGGGATGGGCTTATAGACTTTACTAGCTTATGCAACAAGCTAGAGCTTGTTGATAAGCTCTTAAGAGCCATTTAGCCTTTGTTTAGAGCAAATGGCAAAGGTTAGACCTCATTTTCACATTTTATAGCTTATTATCTGCATCTGCTTATTTTCTGCTTTGGTTTGCTTAATTATGATTATTAATGATGTTTATTGCTTATGTATGCTTTCTTGTAGTTTACATCTTCTTGGTTAATATTTTATACAAATCTGCCTATTTTAGCTTAAAACTTCTTATTAAGTTTGCTTATTCAAAAGTTCTTATCTTTTGTTGAAAATTGCTTAATATTGCTTAATATTGATTGTTGGTTATCTGTTTTTAAAGATTTTAGCTTATTTCAGTTTAAATTAGCTTTAAAATAGATTATCAATACTTAAAGGAGTGTTTGGGTTAAGAGATGAAATGGGTCAAAAAGGGTGTAAAACTGTTTTGGGTCATTAAACTAAATTTGTCAAGCTCTTTTAAGTTATTGATAAGTGTAAAATACACATATCCATTTGTACCTAAAATAACCCAATTAAACCCAAAACAGACCAAAAATGGCAAAAATATGCTTGTATTTATGTTTTGTGTGTGCAGGTACGGATATATCAGAAATCACAAGAAAACAGTCAAAAACGGGCAAGCACGGACACGAGAACAGAAGAGAAAAAGAAGCCAAAG
>BQNB010028161.1:10038-41273 GCA_026074375.1 Tanacetum coccineum | reverse complement strand
AATGTATAAGTAGTAACATGTATGACTTAGTCAAGGGAACATAAGGAAGTCTTAGGTATGGCCATGGTCTTAGGGATGGTCAAGGGTATGGTCATTAGTCAAAGTAAGCTAGGTATGGTGTTGCATAAATGAAGTAAGGTGTAGATTTGACCAAAATGTAAGAGTTTTGTTATATTACTTGAACACTTGGCAAGAATTTCGGCAAAAGCTAATATATAGATGATATATTTTGTAATTTTTATGTATTGGGTATAAAAGTGGGTATTTGTTGAAGCGTAGAAAAGTTTTGGTGGTTCCGGGTATGCCTAAACGTATTTTATTGCGAAACGTATTTAATTTACGTAACCAACAAAAATAAAATATAAAAGTTAATTATTACTTTTGAAAAAATAATATAATGATTGCTTGACGAAAACTTTAATTCGTTTGGTGTCCGTTTACATTAATTGATAATTTATAGCTTACGCGATTTAACTTAATTATTATAATTAAAAGTAAATGCATACGAAAAAAAAATTATTAGTAAAATATATGACGTTGTAAATGACCTGAAAATACGGAATGTTACAGTCTCCTCCGGTTAGAAGAGCCTTGTCCTCAAGGCTCAAGTTGCGGCACTTGAGGAAGGTACGGGTTCGGAGAAAAAGATGCGGATATTTCTTCCGGAATAATGTTGATGAAGAGGTGTAGATAATTATTATTATTATTATTATTATTATTATTATTTTTTTTTTTTTTTTGTCCCCAACGGTCCATACGAACAGTAACCCCAACGGTTTACTTTCCCCCTTTTATACAAAATTTCTCCTCCATTTCATCCATACAACACTAATCTCACTTACATTTTCTTCAAAACAAAATTTCAGTAAATATTAACGTAAAAATAAAAAAATTGAAAAACACACGAATACAACATAAACAAGAAAAAAAACTGAGCAATCAAAAATGTTGCACATCTTCACGATCATGGCGACGGCGACCGCGATAGCACTCGGCATTTATCTTGCCTACTTCCCATACGAAGAAGGATTTCAGTATTTGGCCTTTATTCTAGCAATTCTCGTGCCCCTCATCGTTCTTGCAATCGGCGCAAATCTCTTTTGGAAGGAATAGATATTAGGGGAGGGTTGTAATAAAACTTGTATTTCCTTTATGTTCTTATGTAATCATATTTCTAAGATAATAAATGGATGTTGTGGCAATAAATCTTTTTGTTACTTTTATTTATGCCTTTCGATAATTTCGTTACCACGCTTGGTAACTCGTTTGCATTTCCCTTCTAAATTGATTTAACTTGGGTGTTTCAAGATTTGTGATGTTTGTTTAATATTTATTGTCGCGACCAAGGCTCGGCTCCTAGTGGGCTTATTTGTTCCCTTCAGCTTAACGTGTCTGTTGTAACACTTTTTTTTGATGATGTCGACTTTATATATTAAGGTGGAGTGAAGGTCTGCTTAGTTGCTACGGTTACTGATTCGATTTCCAGAAATAAACGCATTTTATGAATACTCACACAAAACTTGACGCAAATAGAAAATTGTTTCTTGACAAGAAGTTTTTAAGGTGACTACTCTCAGCCTAGGCATGGTCCTTCATGAATTATACATAGTTGATCAGGCTATGTATATTTGAGGGCTAACGATACGATGCTCATTTTCGTTATAAATTGTATTATAATTTCCTAATAATTATGGGAGTGATTTGTATAAAAACTTATAGAGAGTTAAATTAGAATTGATATTTTCATAATATGTTAATTTGATAGATACTTGAAATCATTCAGTACAACAAAAATTAAAGCGAAAGTACAACATAGAAATTTAAGCGAGAATTCCTAAAGGGATAAAGTCTAAGCATTGATATCATAAATTAATCAGGATAGTCGATATTTATATAATTGATCGATAGAAATAGATATTGATATGTCAAAAGATAGACGTAAGAGATCGAATTTAAACCAAGTATTATATATCTAAGATTATATATAATGCAATAATGACAATCGGAAAAGTAAGTAAGGATCAGGGAATACGCGCGCGTGGATATCGGATAAGCGATGAAGGATTCTGCATTTTTAAAAATGAAAGAAAAGAAAATCTTTAAACTTTGTGGTTATAGACTAGGTTTTGAAAAATGACCCAGTTCCCTATAACCTTGGCTCTGGTACCATCTGTAACACCCCCAAAATCAGGTCGCAGCGGAAAGGTAACAATGGGGTGCTACGTCAAAGTACAAAAATCAAGATATAGAAAACGACCTTAAATGGACGTTAAAAATAAGTTTCATTCGATGTCATTACAAAAGATCAGAGTTTTCACGATAGGTCCCATAGTTTTTGTTAAAAAGACATTAAGTTTTATAAGACAAAAGTTTCATTGAATTTAAGAAATCAGAATCCCTCTAATAGATATCCGTCACGGCTCCCATCCAAGCTTATACCTCAGCACCTGAGATTAAAACATGCTAAAATGTCAACAAAATTGTTGAGTGAATTCATAGGTTTATCAGGAAATAGCGTGGACCACAAGATTTAAGTAATAGTAGACTATGAAACACATTCAATAGTCCAACACTTTGTATTATTGCCCTAAGCTATGACCCGCACCTAACGAAATAAACTTAATCAAACCAGTACTGGAGGTTTAGCCCAACCCGGATACAGATTTACAAAAACATCCTACGAATTTTTCTTCTCATACAGAGTTGCCAAACATCCTATGAATTTTCTTCAAATGTTAAATGCGTAAAAAATATAAAAAAAAAAAAAAAAAAAAAAAAATAAAAAAAAAAAAAAAATAAGTGTGAAAAAAAAATAAAAAAAAAAAAAAAATAAAAAAAAAAATATATATTTGGGGGGGGGGTTTTAAAAAAAACAAAAATATATATGGTTTTTTTTTTTTTTTTTTTTTTTTTTTTTTTTTTTTTTTTTTTTTTTTTTTTTTTTTTTTATTAAAAAAATTTATATTTTTTTTTTTTTATAATTATATATTATTTAAAATGATATGGTACATCTAGAACCACAGCCCAGACGGGGATGATCAGCTCCCGATAATCTATCCATATCACTACGTATACCCAGCAGGTATTTTAACGGTTCAATGATAAAAGGGACTTAAATGGCAATACGTAACTTAGGCTATAATGAATTAGAAAAGGGGGGGGAGAATACAGTTTTGAAAACACTTGTGTCCAAATAAATCAAGCATGTAATCTCCCCCGTATTTAATAAAGCAAGTAGTAGAAAAAGGGGCTACGAACTCACCTCGAGTGAATGGTAATCAACAAGTATTCACAATAGAAAATGCGTCACGCTTACGATCGAATGCAACCTAATCCAATATAGGTCGTATAAGTACTAAACACTTTGATTATTTATAGGTCGTATAGCTCATCATACTATCGTTCGGGCTATCATAATTAAGAGGTCATGTAGTGACGTATGAGGAGCTAGGACACTTTAAATCGTAAATCCAACAACTCGTCGATACGCCACCCCGAAGAGGCCTCATTATGAAACTCCCTAGTAATATAGTACTTTGATTAACTAATACCACATATAATTCTATATAGCTACATCACCATCTAATCGTTTTAGTGAAATCATATTTATAAAGTAAAAACGTTTATAAGTATACTTTAGTAAAACTGGCGTAACTTTCTCGTTTTAAGTCCGTTTCTTTCGTTTCTTATGTCCACGCCTTCGTATTAAGACGAGTTATCAAAATATAACATTTTCAAAATTTGAGTTTTTCTGATGAATAGTGATTTTACTGTTCATAACATACATATTTATTTTTATAGGTTATTATCGAAAATCTCGAAATGTCGTAACTTATTCTTTTTAACTCCGTTTTTAACGATTATTTCGAGAACTTTTTCGTATCTAATAGTTTTTATTGATTTAATGATTGTTTACTAAAAAATAAAGTTTCTGGGTGAATATAACATTTTATAAAAATAGTTTTTATAAAAGGAATATAATATAACGTAAATTTGAAATCGGACGTATCTTTTTCCGTTTATAAAATTGGTTTTTCTTAGTTTCTTATCATTTTTGGAATCGTCATGACTATGTATATTTTATGAAAAGATAAAATGACGCATTATTTTTGGAATTAAAACAGCAACTTTGAATATTTTATTAGAAAAAATATGTTTAAAACTAGTTTTATAACTTTTTAGTTTAACCACTTTGTTATTAGTCCATTATAACATTTATTATCACATGTCTTACATCCTTAGGGTCTCTAGTCCATGATTTATTCAACCACATAACACATGAATAGGTGTACAAAATTATAATCACAAGCAGAAATATGTTTTACATGTTTAAAAGTAACCTAATGGTGATTTCACTACATAGAACTTATATACACATAAAATGATAAATGTAAAGACATAAAGGGTTTTAGATAACCTTATGGTGATGTAACATGATGAGAAATATAATCTAAACCCTTGTTTAGATTTTTAAACCAAGCTTGCAAGATTTGGACCTCTAATTTTTCCAAGAACCCTAATTTCACTTTCTTTGCTTCAACACTTAAAAATACTTAACCTAACCTTCAAACCATCTTATTAGGTCTTAGATATGTTGTGTGTATGATTGTATAAATGGTAGAAAAATTTGTATGGATTGAGTGGGAAGAGTGTTTTAAGCCGTGGGCTTCAAAGGAGAAAAAGGGAAGAGTTTTGATCTTTTTTTCTAAGTGTTATGTGTTATGTTTTTCTATCTCTTGCATTGTATAAGTAATACATGTGTAGGACTAGTCAAGGAGACATAGGAGGGACTTAAGAAAGTCCCTAGTCTGGTCTTTGTCAAAATTTTGAGACTAAGGGGTTGAAAGTTCCTAAATGAGACAAAATCTCTGAAATAAGGATATTTTGTTCTATATGATAATTTCTTTGCATTTTTTGAGTCCAAAACCGGCTATGAATGCATATGAATATAATATTTTTGTAATTTTTATGTATTGGGTATAAAAGTGGGTATTTGTTGAAGCGTAGAAAAAGTTTTGGTGCTTCCGGGTATACCTAAATGTATTAAATTGCGAAACGTAAATATTTTACGCAACCTATAAAAATAAAATATAAAAAGTTGATTATTACTTTCATAAAAATAATATATTGCTTGCTTGACGAAAACTTTAATTCGTTTGGTGTCCGTTTACGTTAATTGTTGATTTTTAGTTTACGCGATTTCACTATATAATGAGGATTAAAAGTAAACGCGTACGAGAAAAAAAATTGTAAAATAGATGACGTCGTAAATGACCTGAAAATACAAAATGTTACAGTCTCCTTCGGTTAGAAGAGCCTTGTCCTCAAGGCTCAAGTTGCGGCACTTGAGGAAAGTACGGGTTCGGAGAAAAGATGCGGATATTTCTTCTGGAATGATGTTGATGAAGAGGTGTAGATACTTTTTACTATTATTATTATTATTATTATTATTATTATTATTATTATTAATAAGTTTCATTCGATGTCATTACAAAAGATCAGAGTTTTCACGTTAGGTCTCATAGTTTTGTTAAAATGACATTAAGATTTTATAAGACAAAAGTTTCATTGAATTTAAGATTTCAGAATCCCTCTAATAGATATCTGTCACGGCTCCCATCCAAGCTTATACCTCAGCACCTGAGATTAAAACATGCTAAAATGTCAACAAAATTGTTGAGTGAATTCATAGGTTTATCAGAAAATAGCGTGGACCACAAGATTTAAGTAATAGTATACTATGAAACACATTCAATAGTCCAACACTTTGTATTATTGCCCTAAGCTCATGACACCGAACCTTAACGTAATAAACTGTAATCAAACCATACAGGAGGTTTTGTGCCACCAACACGGATACAATGTTACAAAACATCCTACGATTTTCTCAATACAGATGTTGCCAAACATCCATGAATTTTCTTCATATTGTTAAATGCGTCAATGGTCAACTAGAAACCACAGCCCAGACGGGAATTGTCAGTCCCGATATATCTATCCAAACACAGCGTATACCCAGCATGTATTGTAACGGTTCATGATAAAAAGTGGACTTAATGGCAATACGGTAACTTAGGCAATAATGTAATTAGGAAATAGAATACAGTTTTATTTAAAACACTTTGTCCAAATAAATCAAGCATGTAATCTTCCCACGTAATTTAATAAAGCAAGTAGTAAAGAAAAATGGTCTACGAACTAACCTCGAGTGAATGGTATTACTCGCCATTAATTACTCGAATGCAACCTAATACAATAGTAGGTCGTATAAGTACTAAACACTTTGATTATTTATAGGTCGTATAGCTACATCATACTATCGTTCGGGCTATCATACTAAGAGGTCATGTAGTGACGATGAGGAGCTAGGACACTTTAAATCGTAAATTCAGCTACTCGTCGATACGCCACCCAAAGAGGCCTCATTTGAAACTCCTTATTAATATAGTAACTTGATTACTAAAACCACATAAAAATTCTATATAGCTACATCACCATCTAATCGTTTTTAGTGAAATCATATTGTATATAGTAAAAAACTATTATAAGTATACTGTTAGTAAAACTGCGTAACTTTCATCGTTTAAAGTCTGTTCTTTCTTTCTTAAGTCCACGGCCTTCATATTAAGATAAGTTATCAAAATATAACATTTTCCAAAATTTGAGTTTTTCTGATTAATAGTGATTTTACTTTTCAAAACAGTTATATATTTATTTTTATAGATTAAGTATCGTAACTCGTTAATGTCCCGTAACATATATCGTTTTTAACTCCGTTTTTTGCGATTCTTTCGAGTCACTACTTCGTATTTAATAGTTTTATCGATTTATTGATGTTTTAAAAATATAAGTTTCTATGGTGAATAGTAACTTTTATAAAAGTATATATATTTAACGTTAACTTGAAATCGTCGTATCTTTTTCGTTATAAATTGGTTTTTCTAGTTTCTTATCATTTTAGAATCGTCATGACATGTAGTATTTTATGAAAATATAAAATGAAAGCTTTATTTTTCGAATTAAAACAGTAACTTTTGAATATTTTTAGAAAAATATGTTTAAAACTAGTTTTTTATAACTTTTTAGTTTAAACCACTTTGTTATTATGTCCATAATAGACATTTCTTATCAACATGTCCTTACATCCTAGGGTCTCTAGTCCATGTTTATTCAACCACCATAACACATGAATAGGTGTACAAAATTAGATGACACAAGCAGAAATATTTTTACATGTTTAAAAGTAACCTAATGGTGATTCACTACTTAGAATTTAAGAGAGAGAGAGAGTGTGGGTGTTGTAGTGTTGTTGTGGCGTGGTTTGTACACATAAAATGATAAATGTAAAGACATAAACAGTTTAGATAACCTTATGGTGATGAAACATGATGAAAATATAATCTAAACCTCTTTTCCATTTTTAAACCAAGCTTGCAAGATTGGACCCCTAATTTTCAAAAGAACCCTAATATCCTTTCTTTGCTTCAACCTTAAAAATACTTAAACCTACCTTCAAACCATCTTAGTAGGTCTTAGATATTTGTGTGTATGATTGTATAAGTGGTAGAAAAATTTGTATGGATTGAGTGGGAAGAATGTTTTGAGCCGTGGGCTTCAAAGGAGAAAAAGGGAAGAGTTTTGATCTTTTTTTCTAAGTGTTATGTGTTATGTTTTTCTATCTCTTGCATTGTATAAGTAATCATGTGTAGACATCAAGGAGACATAGGGAAGGGTCTTAAGAAAGTCCTAATCTTGTCTTGTCAAAAATTTGTAAGACTAAGGGTTTGAATGTTCCTTAAATGAGACAAATTCTCATGAAAATAAGGGATATGTGTTCTTTATGATATTTTCTTTGCATTTTTGAGTCCAAATCCGGCTATGAATGCATATGTATGATATATTTTTGTAATTTTTATGTATTGAGTATAAAAGTGGGTATTTGTTGAAGCGTAGAAAAAGTTTTGGTGCTTCCGGGTATACCTAAATGTATTAAATTGCGAAACGTAAACATTTTACGCAACCTATAAAAATAAAATATAAAAAGTTGATTATCAACTTTTCTTAAAAATAATATATTGCTTGCTTGACGAAAACTTTAATTCGTTTGGTGTCCGTTTACGTTAATTGTTGATTTTTAGTTTACGCGATTTCACTATATAATGAGAATTAAAAGTAAACGCGTACGAGAAAAAAAATGTAAAATAGATGACGTCGTAAATGACCTGAAAATACACATTGAGAGACCAAGTTAAACCGTATCATTTGACATTAGATTTACTATAATTCATTCACAAAATACATACCTGTTTTACCAGCTGGAGGTGACTCGAATGGGTGAGTTAAGTCTGCAGGAGTAACATCTAAGGCCTTCCGAAGAAGATCAACACTCAGAGTAAGCCAATGTTCATCGACTTGAAAGCTATAAACCTTAGTCTTTGCATCACGAGTCAAAGTATTCCAGAATAGCTGAATATAGATAGAAGGGACATTTGCTGATGTAGTAAATGCCCTAACAAAGTTTGTGTTCTGACGAATATCAACTGAAATGCGAAAGATAGGATTCTTCTGCAACTTTTGTAGATCCAAGAGAAGGTTTCCCTTTCCAATCTGTAACCACTCCGAGCAATGAAGGATCTGTTCATCTGTTCTTTTTCACATCTCTTTCACATTCGATCGTTTCATACACATTGAGAGACCAAGTTGGTTCAAAGATTATCTGACAGGCTCAATGACAAGTTAACTGAGCCCATATGGGAGTCAACAAGTAAAATGGTCCTTTGGAATAGGCCTAAGAGGTTTATTAGGCTTATTAGGCTAAGACATAGACAATTGGCCTAATAAGCTGCCCAACAGATCACCCAACCGCCATGCAGTAGGTTACCATACCGCCATTAAGAATATGAAACAGCTATCTAACATTAAGCATGATCTAAGGTATCTTAGATTATCTTAATCTCCTAGCAGACTGATTTAACACCCTTCTTTTTCACATCTCTTTCACATTCGATCGTTTCATACACATTGAGAGACCAAGTTAAACCGTATTATCTGACATTAGATTCACTATTCTCCCCTTCAAAAATTGCAAATATGATTGCCATTTTTGATCTAGTGAATTAGAATACCAGCTAATGTACGTTGATCCACTTAACGACTGAACGAGCATGGAAAAGTATGAAACTTGTTGATGAGAATGGTCAAATACAAGAAGATTTCTCTTCTTTTGAAGATAAAGCGCACTGAAGCGTACACCTTTCTTTTCTTTAAGAAACGGGGCCTGAAGAGATGCCAGCAGACGCCATTTGACATTGAGGAACGAGGCTTGAACTGATGTGATCAAACGACATTAAGCTTTGAAGAACGAGGCTTGAACCGATTTGTTCAAACGTCATTTGATGAAGAACGAGGCCTGAACTGTTTTGTTCAAACGTCATCAGAATCTAACATTTGATTACAAGCCATTACCATGAGCTCAAAACTTGGAATGTTTTGTTATATTAGCTCATGACCGAAAAGATTTCTCTTTCGTTGTCAAGGATAAATGCACTGAACACGTACACTTTCCTTTTCGTCTGAATGGCGTACACCTTCTTTAACTTAAAGGAACATGGATTTTAAGAGATGCAAACGAGATTTATTACATTAAGGAACGGTTTTGAACGCGGTGTTATCCAAACAAGGTCTGATTGATGAGGAACGAGGCCTTGAACTGGTATTTGTGCCAAACCGACATCAAGAGGGTGAAGGTAACGAAGGTGAAGTGTGCTAAAACTGATGTGAACATAATCATTATGATGAAGAAAGCTGAGGCTTAAACTGTTTTTGTCCAAAATGGTCACATATTCACTTTTTATAGTCATGTATCATCAGATTTAGATCGTTACCCCTATTGAACTCTCCTGACGTATGATGAATAACAGTCTAATCGGCTAACCAAACGAGCTACACGAGTCTTACCTTAAAGGATTACAGATTAGAAGAGTAACATGTACCGCTAGGGTGTACGTGGTTCTGTCACCACAACAAATAGAGTTTGATGCATACATAGGTGTTAAGTGATATCATCATTTGAACCATTAGGAGGTTCATTTCAACTTTGGTTTGCTTATCTAGAACACCTTTCAGTAAGGTACCACCTAAACAACAGTCTTGAAAATTCTACCCGTTGGTTTCCACTTAAGATAAGATCTAGGAGTGTGTGGTTTCTTATGCACATCGGAAGAGTTATTGAGAGAAAACCTTTGTCCTATACCATTCTGCCTACCAGGTTTATGAGTGTGGTTCTTTGGTTCAACAGGATTGTTGTTTCTGATCTTGGGGGACTGAACTTTAGCACGAGAATTCACCTTATTCAGGATCTTTGTTATACAATCATCATGATTTGTATTAAAGATATATTTATGACAAATCGAACAAACAAATTTTTTGGAGTCCAAGAAGAAACTAGAATTCCTAGAGTGATCTACTAGAGGCTCACCATTTGACATTCCACCACTACACTTAGATACTGGAGAACTCCTATATATGTTTCTAAGTTTTGGTGTACAAGCATTAGGAGTGCAGTGTGCTCTAGTAGAGGCCATATCCCTATGATTAGGAATCCTGGTTTTGTCTTGTGTCATTTTCCTAGCATCCTCTAGAAAGTACGCATGAACCATATCATTAGAACCATACGATTCTTTATGACTATTCCTAGAGTAGTTAGGTGCATTCACCTGATGAGGTTTTGCAGCACCAGATTCTATAACTTTAGGCAAATAATGAGGAGTGACTATTTTTGACAAATCATTTTTCTCATCAACTTGGGAGGCAAACCGTGGTCTTGAAATTCTAGGTCGTTCAGACGTAAACGCATTCGGTTGTCTAACAACTAAATGGTTTCTAGATGGTTCTAAAGACGGTTTTCCTAAGATTGATGCTTTGGCAAACTTAGTATCCACGCTATTTCCTTTTATCTTTCTAAGTTCATTTTTTAATGCCGCATTTGCAAAAACCTTTTCCTGAAGCTGAGCTTTTAAATCAGCATTTTCGACAAACTTTTGATTAATTTGAGAAATTAAAGATTCACTGTTGTCTTTATTCTGAACTTTCGTCTTTTTAATTGAATCAAAAAGTTCTTTGTAAGTCTGTTTCAAATGCTCATTTTCTTTATGTAGTTGCTCATTTGCTGCAAGTAATTTAGCCACACTGTGTTCTAATTCGATGTTAATCGTTTCAATCACATCGATATCATTTTTAACTTTGGCTTCATTACTTGCTTCCTTCACACTTTTAATTTGTTTCTTCAAGTCACAAATTAGTGTGGTTCTGGCCAGTAGCTGAGCTTTCAAATCATTAATCACAAAAAATTCACGAAATTCAGGAAATTCCTGATTCTTACATGGTTTGTTACTTTGAAAACTTTCTTCCTTTTGTTGAATTTGTATTTCAAGTGAAATACAATGTTTTTCCAGTTGTAAAAATCGTTTTGAAAGTTCATTGTAAATTTCCTTATCAACCATATCTTTCGTTTTGAGAAGCTCAGTTTTAAGCAAAGCATCCTGGTCAATCTCTCCTCCCCTATGACACATATTTGTTGAAGTAGGAGTGGTATTGCTATCAATAGTTTCCAACAGATGTGTGTCATAACTGGGTTCAGATTGCTCAGTATGCTGTTGTTCATTAGCAAGGATATTATGTAGAGCAGTCAATTGTACCTCAGCAAATGGCTCATCGTCATTTACTGGTCCGATATCTGCATCCACAGCTTGTGTGGTATAACTCCCTGAACTGATTGTATTCTGCTTGTCGGGCTTTGTCCCACTGCTTTCTGTGACAACCAACCCAGCATCAACAGCTTCACGCATATTGACATTTTCCTCTTGCCTTTGCATCTGAGTTTCAATATCTGATTTGCTGAATGCATTGTTGTTTTCAGGCTCTATCAAACTGCCTTTTGATACAATCAAGCTGTCATCCATTGCTTGAACTGGATTGATCTGAATATCTTGAGACTGCATCTTGACACTTGACTTAATTTGATGCTCATGAAGTATTTCATTAGCACCTTGACTTCCATCTCCTTTAATGCATTAAGTTCATTTTTTCATGCAAGTACACCAAATGTTAATTACAACTTTATGAATAACCGCTTCAAGTGTATCCAGGTTCTCGAGTAACTCACGTCTGTACGCACTAGGTTCACAGCGCGTGAAGTCTTCGAAGTCTTGTTGCCAACCTTGATTCAGAAGATCCGTTGCATTTACCCCTTTTGAGGCAAGAAATTCCTTGAACTGTGTTCTAAGTGCTTGAAGACAAGTCTTTGCATTAACCCCATGAAGATTCTCTCTTTTAAGTTGTAGCCTTAACTGATCCAGATTATGAAACATCTTCAATTTGAAAGTCTGATGCTCTTCACCAAAGAATGAGCGAAATGCTGGTTTAAATGCATCAACAGCATAAGGCGAATTAAAGAGATAGAGATCATGAAGATGTGTCTCGAGTTGTTCAACCTATGTCATGCAGTTGGAGTGCCTTTGTTTTGCGAGCCGTTGCGTCAGTTGAAGCTCTCTCTCTTTTGAATTAGAATTAGAAGATTCCATTAAAATTCGATGTGTGAAATAAAATTAAGGATCTTAAGTAGATAATGTGATTGATGTTGTGGTATTAAATGCAATTAACGTTCACGGGATTTTACAAGTCTATGATTAAAACCGATAAAAGATTAACGGGATTTTACAAAATCAATAGAAAACCGTGAATGAATAATCGTTTGATGTTAAGGTAGGTTTGTTGTTTGATTAATGCAGTTTAAGTCCTGTTTAGGTTGACGGTTTGTTATTTGGCCCTAAAATATTTGAATTTTGACCAAAACACAAAATTTACGCTATTACCAAAATTTAAATTTTGTGTAAAAATTAGTTAAAAAGGCTATTGAAAAATTAATTTTTTCTTAATTTTTCCCGCCAAAAATAATTTGAATTTTTTAACAAATTTTTTACCCTATTACCAAAATTTAAATTTGGTGTAAAAATGAGCTAAAAAGGCTATAGGAAAAATTAATTTTTTCTTAACTTTTCCCGCCAAAAGTACTTTTTTTTTAATCAAACCGCTGCTAGTGTAAGCAAACCGCCGTGTAATAGAATAATCAAACCGCTGCTTCTTTTGACAACTCGCTGCCCTAATAAAATACTCAACTCGCCGTTTGGCAACTCGCCATTTAGCAACTCAACTCGCCGTTTAGCAACTCGCCGTTTAGCAACTCGTCGTTTAGCAACTCGTCGTTTAGCAACTCGCCGTTTAGCAACTCGCCGTTTAGCAACTCGCCGTTTAGCAACTCGCCAGGGGTTCTTTTTGTATTTTATATTAAAATATTCAAACCGCCTTGGTACCTGTCAAACCGCCTTCAATAAGGCAACTCGCCGTTTGATTTTTAAGCAACTCACCGGCAAGAAAATAAGCAAATCGCCTTTGACCTGGTCAACTCGCCGGCTACCTTTTTCTAAATTTCTGGATCTTGTCCCTACCTTTTGTCAAACCGCCGGTTAGAAAATGATAAAATACTCAAACCTCCACGAAGAACATTAGTTCGAATTCAACCAACTCAAGCCAAATAAGCTTATTATCCACGAAAATAAGCTAGAAACATGTAATACTAAGATGGTATTTGAAGATTAAACATCCAATAACATGTATTTCTTTGTGGATCTTCAAAAACGAAGCAACTCTCCACGAAGAACACTTAAAAATTCAAACCTTTTATTCTTTGAAATCGAACTTGAGGCTTTTTGATCACTTGTATTAGCAACAATATAACTTCTTGAGCTTATATGGCAAGAAAAACCACAAGATTAACTAAGTAATAAGCCCAAATTAAGCTCTTTGAGCCGTGGGCTTTTCTAGCCAAAATAAACCACGAAAATTATGGTTTATTAACCACACACGAAATAATCACGAATCACCCATGGCTCTGATACAATTGTAAGTTCCCTGTATATCACACAAACATGTATAGATATAAAGAGATCTAGAGAGAGAAAGTTAGAGAGAGAGAATAGTTGAAGAGAGAAAAGAAAACACACTACAAGATGTGTGTAAAATGAATAATGGTATACCTCTTCCAAAATTGGAAGATGGTATTATAGTTCTTACAATACACCGGTATTAGTACCCGGTCAATACCGAAAGTCATACGTGTTACCTATTAAGCTACTGAGCTATATTGAACAGTAAAATACACAGGATGACCGAGTTTTTTTTTCTAATATCTAACTTTTTTATTTTTAGATTTAATTAGATTAATAGTTTTTTTAATTAATAAAAAATTCAAAAATAATCTAAAAAATATTTTTATTTTTCTTAAAATTTTCTTTTATCCTAATTTAGGCTTAGAATTTTAGTTTACATTTTTTTAGGGGTTAAAATTAGTTTACTTGCTTAATTGTCGCGTTATATTTATTTCCCTTTAATCATTTTAAATGTTTAATTGCCTTTAATTGTTCAATTTTTAATAATTGCTTTTTATTTAGTAATCATAGCTTATCAAATCATCTATTTTCTTATTCAAATCATAATCCGGACTTAAACGAGGATTTAATTTCACTGGTCGTTGGGGAAACGACCCGGGTGATCATATTTGCCCGGTTAAATATACGTATTTTATATTATATTTTATATATTTTTGAGAGTGAATTTTATCAAGGGTAATTTGGTAATTTTCTTAATTACTCTTTTAAAGTATTATATTATATATATATTTTTACGTGTGTTAAAACTTCTATATCAAACTATAACACCCCCGAAATCAGGTCGCAGCGGAATGGTAACAATGGGGTGCTACGTCAAAGTACAAAAATCAAGATATAGAAAACGACCTTAAATGGACGTTAAAAATAAGATTCATTCAATGTCATTACAAAAGATCAGAGTTTTCACGTTAGGTCCCATAGTTTTGATAAAAAGTCATTAAGATTTTATAAGACAAAAGTTTCATTGAATTTAAGAAATCAGAATCCCTCCAATAGATATCCGTCACGGCTCCCATCCAAGCTTATGCCTAAATACCTGAGATTAAAACATGCTAAAACGTCAACAAAATTGTTGAGTGAATTCATAGGTTTATCAAGAAATAGCGTGGACCACAAGATTTAAGTAATAGTAGACAGAAAACATTCAATAGTCTAAAACATGTATTATTGCCCTAAGCTCATGACACCGAACCTTAACGTAATAAACTGAAATCAAACCAGTACTCGAGGTTTGTGCCCCAACACGGATACAGATGTTACAAAAACATCCTACGAATTTTCTCAATACAGATGTTGCCAAACATCCTACGAATTTTCTTCGAATGTTAAATGCGTCAATGGTCAACTAGAAACCACAGCCTAGACGGGGATGGTCAGCCCATAGATCTATCCATAACACTGAGGCGTAATACCCAGCAGGTAATAACGTTCATGATAAAGGGGTCTAAGCGGCAGAAGGTACTTAGCAATAATGTAATCAGGAAATAACATACAGTTTTGAAAACACTTGTGTCCAAGAAAAGCAAGCATGTAATCTCCCCCATATTTAATAAAGCAGGAGTAGAAGAAGGGGGCTACGAACTGCCTTGATGAAATGGTAATCAACGGTATTTCAAACGGAAAATGCGTATACGAAGGAATCCGAAGGCAACCTAATCCAATATAGGTCGTATAAGTACTAAACACTTTGATTATTTATAGGTCGTATAGCTCATCATACTATCGTTCGGGCTATCATAATTAAGAGGTCATGTAGTGACGTATAAGGAGCTAGGACACTTTAAATCGTAAATCCAACAACTCGTCGATACGCCACCCCGAAGAGGCCTCATTATGAAACTCCCTAGTAATATAGTACTTTGATAACTAATACAACGTATGATTCTATATAGCTACATCACCGTCTACTCGTGTTTGCGAAATAATATTTAAATTGCATTTGCTAAATATTATTCGTGTATTTGAACTCGTATAATCGAATATATAATTCAATTGTCTTTGTAAAATAATATTTATAAAGTTTAAGACATGTATAAATATTATATAAATGATTCTAAAATGTTTCGCAAAAATTTATTTTAAAAACGAACCAACACTATTCACCTCAGGAAATAGTGCACAAGTTAGAAAATAATGCGTAACTTTCTCGTTTTAAGCCCGTTTCTTACGTTTCTTATGCCCACATTTTCGTATTAAGTCGAGTTATCAAAATATAACATTTTTAAAATTTTAGTTTTTCTGATGAATAGTGATTTTTACTGTTCATAACAGATATATACTTATTTTTATAGTTTTTGTTATCGTAAACGTCGTATTTTATTCGTTATAGCTCCGTTTTTAACGATTCTTTCGAGTACGATCTCGTAATTAAAAGTTATATCATATTTTTGATGTTTTAAAAATATCACTTTCTGTAATGAATAGTAAATTTTATAAAAGTATTTCTCGTCGTAAACTCGTAACTAACGTATCTTTTTCGTTATAAATCGGTTTTTCGAGTTTCTTATCATTTTGGAATCGTCATGAGGCGTATTATTTTTATGTAATGTCAAACCTACTGTATGAAGTCGAAATCAAATCACCCTTTTATTATCCAAGTGTGTTCATTTATAAAGAGTTTGTTTTATTAACTTTATAAACCCAAATTTATACAAAATCATGTTTATACTTAAACAACATGTCAACATATTTATTAATCCATTTTTCCATGATATATATAACAATATGACATAAGAAAAGTGTGTAAATTCATAAACATAAGTGATAATTCGTTTTACATATTAAAAATCCTAAGTGGTGATATAGTTATATAAAACATGTAAACATATAAAAATGATGAAAGTAAAGACATGAAGGTTTTTAGATAACCTTATTAGGATGTAGATGATGAACCAAAGTATCTAAACCCGTGTTTAGATATAAAACCCTAGCTTTCCATTTTAAAACCCTAGTTTCACTTTTCTTGATTAATACTTGAAAAAGGTAATCCAATGCTTTGAAAATACCTTAGAATATCTTAGATGGATTGTGTATAGATGTGTGTATAGTGGAAAAAATTTTGTATGGATTGTTTTAAAAAAGGGTGGGGGGGGGGTTGAGACCGTGAGCCATAAGAGGAAAGAGAGGGATTTTAGAATCTTTTACTCTATATTGTTTATGTTGTAAGTGTTATAACTCTTGTATACTTGTATTATATAGGAGCTAGTTGGTCAAAAGATGCAATAGAAGTCCAAGGAACATGAGGAGGGTCTTAGGGATGGGTCTTGGTCATAGGGATGGGTCTTTGGGTCAAGGAGACAAGGTATGGTGTGGTTTAATGAGAAGTGATGTACATTGACCAAAGTGGAAGCACTTTGTGTAGATTATCCCATGATATTTAGGGTGAATGTTTGCTAGACATTTCATTTGGGTAGAATTTAATAAGACTTTGAGTATTGGGTATAAAAGTGGGTATTTGTTGAAGCGTAGAATTATTTTTGTGGTTCCGGGTATGCCTAAACGTATTTTATTGCGAAACGTATTTAATTTACGTAACCAACAAAAATAAAATATAAAAGTTAATTATTACTTTTGAAAAAATAATATAATGATTGCTTGACGAAAACTTTAATTCGTTTGGTGTCCGTTTACATTAATTGATAATTTATAGCTTACGCGATTTAACTTAATTATTATAATTAAAAGTAAATGCATACGAAAAAAAAATATTAGTAAAATATATGACGTTGTAAATGACCTGAAAATACGGAATGTTACAATATGCATTTTGCATAATAAACAACGGTCTATACAAAATGCATATTCACTCATATGTCACATTCAACGATAAAAATGTAGCTATCACTGAACAACAAAGAAACCTTTAAAATAAAAAACACAATAAACAAAACGCGCCGCAACGAAGCGTGAGTTTCCAAAATCTTGAAGTATAACAATTATACTATGCTTTTAGTTTTTAATGTTGTTACGTCAATGTCAAAATCTTGCTAATTACATTTATTTGTCAACATTATTAACCATCACTTAATTTTAAGTTATAAAACACAAGTAGTATAAGTTTTTTCATTAACATTAGGGGTGGGAATTTTTGACACGACACGAAACCCGACCTGAAACCGACACGAAAATTAACAGGTTTGGGTTGAGTCGAATAGATTTCGGGTCAGTTTGGGTCGACACATCTGACCCGTTTATTAAACAGGTTAGGTTCGGGTTGAGAATAAATTAAGCGGGTCGACCCGCCAACCTGTTTAAGATTTTTTTTTAATTAAAAATTATTTATATTTATTATATGTGTTAAATGGGTTAAACGGGCGACCCGCAAACCCGTTTAACCTGTTTAACCCGTGTATTGTGCCAACTTTTGTATATAAAACGGGTTAAATGGATATACCCGAACCCGTTTAACCTATTCAACCCGTATAACCTATTTAAACCGCCAACCCAAGTATATATATGGGTTAAATGGGTCAAGTTCAGGTTATGTGTAAACAGGTTAGGGTTGACATAGCTGACCCGATTATTTAAATGGGTCAGGTTCGGGTTGGGGTTTTCTGACCCGCCAACCTGCCAACCCGAACCCACTAACCCGAACCCGACCCAAATTGCCACCCCTAATTAACATGGTGTTATTTTATTCCAAACTGCAAACAAGCAAAACATTACTGAACAACTATGTGTTGTAAATGATAACATTAAACAAAAATCCGATGAAGTTATGTAAATGATACGCAATAGTTGAAACAATCAAAACAACATCGAACAACTATCAAAATGTAAATGTTTACTCGAACAAAATCTTAAAGCTAACCGCCCAACAGGCGGGCCTTGAAGCTAGTCTCTCGTTTTCTATATAATGTACACTTTTAATAAGTACAGTTATACGAACATGAATCGACGTATATGTATTTACGAAAAAATGAACGAGGCATCTAGGCGATACACGCAAAAAGACAAACAGCTACAGTGCAAAATTTTAGGTGCATTCTTACACGCAAAAAGACTAATCATGACGAATTTAGAAGCATTTTATGCGAATTCTACAAAATCCTCAACAATCAAGTGTTTAATAGTTAGCGGTGAGTGTTTTGAGACACATTAAGGAGGATGCGTAAATTCATTTTGATACTACGTAATAAATTTCAAAACTCTATACTATTTGTTGACTTGGTTATACACACAAAATGAACAGTAACATTATCTTAATCTATTTAACAATATTTTAATCCCTCTTATTCACACATTCAGTTAGTGAAGGTTGTTGGTTAATTTTTTAATCATACTCTTCATATTAAAACACGTAGCTATCAGGAGGACACATGTTTTTTCATCCCATAACCAGCACAACTCATCATCATCTCCACACATACAAATCAAAAAACACACATACCCACTCTCTTCTACCCAAATACCACCGTCTCCTCACCATCTCTCACATACAGTTTCTTCTTCACTCACCCTCTCTCTAAAGATCTGGCCAACTACGCAGGTGTGAATCCTTCTTCGAGCATAAGTCCTTATGCTAGACAATCTTTAATGAAACAAAATCCAATTAATTTCCTAATTATCATCCTTTCTGGAGACTTTTTCTATTTAATTATTTAGTTTCCATCTATTAATTTATATGTTGCTAATTATCTGCAGGTTATAGTGTTGATACTATTTATTTAATGGATTATAGAAGATTCGTGTGGTTAAAGGTCAGATTTTTATATACCTTTTTGTGTTTTATTATTAATTTATTTAGTTTTGTTGGTTGTTTTTTAAAATATGTGATAAAGGTTGGTGATTTTGATGGTTTTGTGTTCATTTTAGTTTACGATGGCTTTATTGAACGGTAATGAGGAGGGTTTATGATATAATTGAAGTTTGATCAATATTTGGAGTGTGGTTTGTAAGTGAATTAGTATAGGAGGTTAGTGAGCGTGTTCAAATGAGTTTCTAATGTTTAATATATATGAAATTTTCTTGATAGCTTGGTTAGTGTGTTTAATTTGTACTAATTAGGGGTGTTCGACATTGCTATTTTGTGTAATTAGTTTCTAGAGTTATGGTACAATGAAACTGGAAAAGATTATTTAGAGTAAAATTATAGCTAATCGCCAATCATTGATTTTTTGTTTGTCATTTTTTATTTTCTATAGGTGATGATAACAGCATGTAACCGCAACGGATACTTTGAAGCTCATTGTATAAATCCCGAAAACGCCTAAATTGTCGACACCTTTTCCTGATGAGCACTCGAGTCTCACTTTGGAGGAAACATCCATTGAGGTGCCCATATGTTCTCTCGATTGCTTTCATAATGGTAGTTTAATATCATAGTTTAGGGGAAGTTAGGTCTTGAAAGCAAACCACCAACTAATAATGGTGTCTCAAAAAGAACTTTTTTATGAGCTTGAGCTATGTATTTAAAATTTACAACTTTCCTCCCAGGTTGGTTCTAGGGATTGAATAGGGTACTGTCTTTGATGCTTCTGTGATATATGTTTAATACTTTTTATAATATATGTTGGATTCATTTGGGTTTAAATTTTTTTTGACAAATCGCAAAGACGTCATGGTATATTGAGTTTTGTTTTAAAATTGCTGAAACATATAATTGCATATATGCATTTAGTATTTGCTTAGTGAAATTCAGTTCGCTAATAGATCATTCCTTATTGAATATCATGCAGGAGAATAGGAAGTATGCGACCAAAGGAAGATATGGAAAGTATCATAACCAACCAATGGCTGGGTTCTTGAGGTAACATGGTAAATCATCTGCTAAAGTTTATATAATTTTGTAAAACATGAAGAGGTTTCTGTTATAAATTAATAGATGGTTTTTAGGTTTGGTAATAAGAAGGTGAATCCCAAAACTTAAGCGGTTTTCAGTTATCAATCCCAAACATTTAGTTGTGCATCTAAATAAACCTACTTGTGAACATCATGGGGATAGGGGTGTTTGGGTGTGAGTCTAAATTCGCGTTAATCGGTTTCAATTCTTAGTGTTCGATTTATGGTCATGATAATTCATCGTTACTACTATAGTCACTCTTTTTTGCTACCGTTACAATCCCAATGTAACCCTATAATACTGATTATGTCCTCTTGTTGTTCACAGGTTGAAACATAGCAACATTGGTGATCTAAAAACCGAGGGACAAAAACAAGGCGATAGAAGTGCTGCTTGGAAAATTGAGGTACTTCTATGTTGATAATGCAGTCCCAAACAAGTGACAATAATTCCTTTTAAAATATATCTGTTACTAATCCCAGCACATAGTTATTTGACGTAGTCGACCGTGTCATTGAGAACTATGATAGTTTGACTAGGAAAAGTCAACAAAAGGTCATGTATTTTGATCAAAAGTCAACACTTATAATTTGTCATAAAAAATTTTGTAGGCCAACATTCGTAAGAATAGTGAAAAAAGGAGCAATGGAGCGATTCTCAATAGTACCATACCTAGCCACCTTTATAAACTGCCGAATCTGGTCCTGTATGGCCTTACATTTGTCCACTAACATAATTTATTAGTTCTCACAATCTACGTCATATGTGTTGCTGAGATGGCGTATAGTTGGTGGCACCACCATGTGGTTGACTGAATCTTGCTTTTTATTTTTCGCATGAATGCCCTCGATTATCTTTCCTTTATGCTTAAACACTAACTATTTTATCTATAGTTATTGATTATGAATTTATTTTACAGACAATACGATTTGCTTGGACTGTATGGATGTGTGGGAAATAAACTCCTCACCTCAACTAAAATGCGTGAAATTCCTATTCCATGTGCTCACTTGAGGCTGTCATGAATTATGACAAAGAGAGGCTGCAATTAGAGGCTGAAGTTGAACATTTAGCTGGACAGGTATTCACTTACCTATAAAACTTCAGTTGTAGAGTCTACTTCTAATTAGTTGCATATTATATTTAAATGTAATCTTACATTGGTTGTAAATTTAGGATGATGGTGGTGGTAAGGCACTCGATCGTATCTATCAATGTTTGGATGATATGGATGCATCTACTGCTGAAAATCTTGCAGCTAAGATTTTGAATGGTTACGGTTTTAACAAGCTGATGCAAGCAAAGAATACCACACATTTCTCAAAGCATGTATATTACTTCGGAATGTGCTCTGTCTATGAACCCAACCATCTTGCTGCTCGATGAACCCACAAATCATCTTAGTGAGTTACATTTTTCACGGTTTAGAACTAAAAAGTGGGTATGTTGGACTGTTCTTTTTTTGAGTGTTATAGATTTGTGAACTATGAATCATTATCGACACACCAAGATGGTTCATAGGTGTGGAGTGCTCATATATGCAAAATTTTACAATCTATACCCATTGATTTGCTCTTTAAATAGCATAATGCATAAAAGCGGAAGCTAAAATTATCCAGATCGAAAACATGTCTGTTATTTAGCCCAATTCTATCCAATAACTTTCAAGGTCTAAAAAAACCTCACTGTTATTTAGCCTAATTCTATCGCAAGACTTTAAAAGCTCCTATTTAGAATGCACTACATTACTCTCTTTCACTAAAAAATATCATAATTGTATATACTGGGTAACAGTAGTTGTAGTGGTGTTGCGTGATTACTTTTAAGGAAAATGAATATCGAGAATCGGATCACAAACTCATATCTATAATAAGAACATGATTGGTTTCTGCATGTGTTAGTTTGTAATTATCAGCACAATAGAAATATTTATGCTAGATATGTTGAACATGTTTATTTACTTGACGTCTCCGCATTGCTACCGCCTAATTAAGAATATAAAAGAAAGTTACATGAAAGATTACACATTTTGAAGAACCATATACGATTGCTTGATCATTTGGACATGTTTACAGGGTCATATGGATCAACCATTCTCTACAAAAGTATTGAGCAATTGAAGCGAGTCGTCAAGCATACTCTTCTTGGTGCAAGCGAGGAAATTACCAGGAAATTCTAAAATACCTTGATGAACTCATGTAAGTATCCGTGGTTCGTAGTTTACTATGTTTAGATCTGAAGACGACTACACGTGTCTTAGCTTTGCAGTGAGTGTAAGGTTGTCAAAAATGGACCTGGTCGTTTAGGCTATCAGCTTGGAAGTGTAATTTAAATATATTGCACCTTCAGTTCATTGAGTACATGTGATTACAAGTAGCAGAACTTACTTTTTAGTGACTCAATTTGAGTAACTGTTTTACTTATTGTTTCTAATTTTGAGGTAACAATAGAGCATCTGTATAAAAATGGCCTAGCAACAAACGAAGTATAACCCTCAAACTGTTCTTGGAAAATAGCTATTACGAGTATCTTGGGATGTGGCATTCAAGTTTACTAACAAATTTAGGTGTGTTGGATAGACTTATATTCAGTTGATCGTACTTGCTTTTAAATGCTATACTGAATATAAACGATTTTGTGCAGACTCTGAAATATACTTAGTCCAGTGTTATTGTTTGCTGTCGTTTTTCCAAAAATGTTGTAGATTTCAGTCTAGAACCATATACTTTATCTGGTAGGCTGGTTACCAAAGTTTGCAATGATTTGTAATTCTGAATAGAGCATATATTTTTATTACTTGAGAAGTATGACGGGACAGGCTTCATTGTCGGCTTGCTATACACCATTATAAATTAGTCCTATCTTTTTTTTGCTTGATTCTTTTTTCTTGAATTATATTTACAATCTTTTCAGGGTTGATGCGGGGAAACAGTAAAACATCATGTTGGCAATGCTTAATGACCTTCTGCATTGAGTTTGAACAGCTGGAGCATAAATTCCTCTTCAGAGGTACATTAACTGTCTGCAATAATTTTAGCATGTATGAAATTATAGAGAATGATAGAGATCGATACACAATACCAAGAGAGAAACGGTACATATGTTTATGGTATGCTTATTTATGCAGTTTAACAGACTGATGCTGGTGATATTCACGTCCCCGACCACAGTAGCAGGCATTGTTAGTATGTTTCGAGAAGAGATGCTCGGAGCGCTAAATTCTATTCTCTTCCTTAAGGACTTTCTAAGTACTTTCCATCTGTCTAATAACTTGCGCGGGAACTTTCCTCAAACAGCTTTCATTTGACAGAAATTTCAACCTACAAAACATCAAAAGGGTATCGTTTCCTCTACATTTATTTCACTAAGTTAATTTTGTTACTCTATGTTGACTGTGTATTAGAGTTGCCGAAGGAGCCATCACGTCTATCTGTTGACGAGGTAATAGCACTCACAATTTAATGTCTGTTTCCTTAAAAGTTTAAGCTATTTTACATTTTTAAAACCCTCTTCAGAAAGTGATTAGACTTATGTTAAACCAGTCCATAAGCTTATAACTCGAAAAGGTGAGGCAAGTAAGCTTAATCCAAACACACCCTGAAATTGAACAAAAAACTTTCTAACCTACTTGGAGACGGCCTTTTTAAAGGCTTTATTTTTATCGAATTTGCAGGTGGATGTATCATTTATTGATCATCTTTTATTAAGCTGTTATTATAAGTGCAGATATGTTGCGGCTTGGATAGCCTATTTTCTGGTATGGTTTTGAGCCTGGGATTCTGGTCGAACTTGGAGAAAAATAAAAATGGATTGTGCAATGGGTGAAGGAGACCAAACGATGTCTAAGCGCAGGTACATGTTTATGGTTATGTCATAAGCTTGCTTAATAATTTTTGTATAAGTTCTGTCTCATTGATCTTGAATGCAAACTGCGTGTTTGAAATGTCAATTATGGTTAAAATAGTATGGATTATTTAGTCAATATTTTTTCCTGTGTTTATGTGAGAAATATATGCTTCTGGGCGAGATAGTAATTATAGTTTTTGTTTATGAGGAGCAAGTAAGACAAGTGCTGCATCTTTGGTTTAATGGTGGCTTGGGTGGAACATGGAATATACATCCATGTTACTTTCTGATCAAGTAGTGTGTGTCCATGTAAAGGTTTGTAGGGCTATAAGTGAGTTTGAAAGTAAAGTCAAAGATGTAAAAAAGTTTAATGTGAGCAGGTGGTCCAGTTCTCTCCTCTTTCTGAAGTTGTTATCCTAATTTCATTTTGTGGAAACTAGAAAGGGGGGGTGAATAGTTTACACATTTGTTTTACGTTTCAAAAGTTTACTTTCAAAAATCTATAGATCCGAGTTATATGTTTAATCAAATCACAATATGAACAAGCAATAACTATTTAAACTAAAGCATGATAACAGCAATAATAATGTAAAGAGATAAGGAAAGAAACAACCAAACCAAGACACCAAGATTTTATAGTGGTTCGGCTACGAAGCACCTCTTCGCCCTACTCCACTCCCCGAGTATCCGACTTGAGATTTCACTATGTCAACAAGCTCCCTTTAGGCGGAGAAAACCGTTTACACGTCGCTTACGTTATTTTCCGACACTAAGCTAAATGTCGAGTCATAATCTTAGCTAGAACCAATCTACCACTTCACAAGATACACCCACTCACAAGATCTACACTATCGGATTTACACAATATCTGAATCACACAACTACACAAGATAAATACAATAGAGGTTTGGTACTTAGAAGAAAAGAGGAGAGATCACTAATTAACACTTCGCTTCTTGACGAATACGAGTGTTCTTCTCTTGCACTTGAATGAGAGGGAAGAGATGAGAAGAAGAGATTAGATCACTTGAAACAAGATCTAAGTATGTTAGTGATCAAGAGTTTTAGTGAGAGAAAGAAGGTTTAGAGAGAGAAAGAAAAGACTGAAAAATTTCGTGCAAAGAGGAATTATTTTTCTGCTAGGAATGGGCCAGTATTTATAGGCAGGGAATCCCAACGGCTATCTGGGGGCGGTCCCTTATATATAAGGGGGCCGCCAGGCCTATAAGGGGGCCGCCGCCCTAGACACCGCTCCCTTTTTTGTCTTTTTGTGGGGAAGGTTGTATCTGGTGTAGAAGCTTTCGTTTTGGAGGGAAAATTTGACTTTCAAATTTGAATTTCAAATTTTAAGTTTTTTTAATAAAACTTTTTATTTTAATTTAGAAAATATTTTGTAAATTTATTTTTGAGAAAATACTTTTGTAGAATTAAAAGTGAGGATTAAGAGAAAAATATTTTCTTGATCACTAATCATGCTTAATTATTTTGTTTGTCCATACCTTAAGTGATCACTAATCTTAGAAATGAAATTTTACATTTAATAATTTGTAAACGTTTATTTTTATTGTAAACGTTTTTACATTTTGTTATTATCAAAACGTTGAGAGGTCGAAAAATATAAATAACGTTTTTGAGCATTATTTGTATTAACAGTTTTAGGCGGGGGAGGAGTTTCATCGAAAGTTACATTCAACGACTCTTCAACTTTTATTGTTTGTTTGTTAAGTATTATGTAAGCTTTACTATTTTGCGAATATCCTAGGAAAACACCTTCGTACGACTTTGGGTCGAATTTGGTGAGGTAATCTTTTGTATTAAGAATAAAGCATTTACTTCCGATTACTCTAAAATAGTTAAGGTTTGATTTCCTACCTCATAACAACTCGTATGGAGTTTTTTCTAAAATACATCTAATGGAAACTCTATTAATTATATAGGTTGACGTATCGACCGCATTACACCAAAAATTTTGAGGAATGGATTGTTCATTTAACATGGTTCTACTCATTTCTTGTAGAGTGCGGTTTTTTCTTTCTACTACCCCATTAGATTGTAGAGTACGAAGAGCGAAAAAATTGTGAGATATCTCATTTAAATCACAATAGTTTCTGAATTGTACTTTATTATCAAATTCCCGACCATGATCCGTTCTAATTGATACAATGGAACATCCTAATTTGTTTTGGATCATTTTACTAAATATTTCAAATTTTTTGAAGGCTTCGGTTTTATTTGCTAAAAATCTAGTCCATGTGAATCGAGAATAGTCATCTACGTTTACTAAGGTATAACGATTCCCTCTATAGCTTTGTATGGCGGAAGGGCCAAACAAATCCATGTGAAGTAGTTCTAAGCATCTAGTTGTTGAAACTGTATTTTTAGCCTTGTGACTTGCATGAGCTTGCTTTCCAATTTTGCAAGCATCACAAAAATGTCGGTCGTAGTTAAGTTTGGGTATATTTCTAACAAATTCTTTAGATGCTAATGATTGAATTAGTTGCATATTAGTGTGACCTAATTTCTTATGTCATAGTGTGGAGTTTTCGTCTAATGTTGCAAGACATATTTAAATTTTTGTCTTTCGGTTTTTCTTCTAGTTTCATTAATATATCTCTTTCCTAATTCCCTTTACTATAACCTTTCGTATTTGTTTATTTTTGCTTATCGTGTTCGGTAAATATTACTTGATTTATTATCATATATTGGACCTACACCTGATAAAGGGGGTTTTTTTATATTGTTAGTTTATCTAGTGCTCAACATTTTCAATTATTAGGAAGTCTTGAGAAAAATATACCTTTGCCTATTAATTTTACGGTAAGTTGCTCCCAAAATTGCGTTTCCTCAGTTGTACGCTTTGTATGAAGAAAACAATTTCTATTACTGGTCATGTGTTTTGAGCATCCACTATCTTTAATCCACTCATCGGGTTCCAAGTTTATTCCTAAGCATATTTTATTGGGCGCTTGAGCTACAAGACAAGTTTCATCTTTATTCTTTTTTACTTCATCTTCTCCATTGTCGCTCCATGCTCTCCCATTAAATGCTCTTTTGATCATTGTCTTTGGCGCCTGGAACATTCTCCAATAAGGTGATTTGGATCACCACATCTAAAATATTTTCTTTCACTTTACCATAACATCATTTCTACTTCATTGAATGTTTTTCTATCGCCTCTTGTTGTCTTACAAATCTTCTTGTCTCTTGAAGAATTTCTGAATTCCTTTACGGCATTGCTACTCTTGTCTTCACTATTGGAGCTTGAGCTTTCTTCATCACTTACGTCTTTTTCACCTTTTAATGCAAAGAGATCTACGTGGTTCTTTCTTGCCTTTGACGTTTTAAAATCTTGCTTATATTACTTTTTCATAAACTTTCAAGGTGTTCCAATTAGTTCGTCAGAGGTATGGTGTTAGATTCTTTGATTCTTCAATTGCCGTGATTTTCGCGCCCCATTTTGGATGTAATGCCCTAAGAAATTTCCTAACACAATTCTTGCTAGAAAAACCTTCATCAAGTGCTTTTATACTAGTAATAATAGTGTTAAATTTAGCAAATGCATTATCTATTGACTCCTCTTCTGGAATCATAAATTGTTCATATTGTTGAACAAGAAGATCTATTTTGTTAGCTTTAACTTGATTATTACCTTGATGAGTGATTAATAAAGTATCCCAAATTTCTTTTGCGGATAAAAATTCTTTTGTATTCTTTACGTGGCAAAGCATTATAAATTATCATTTTAACTTCATTATTTTTTGCAAGTTTCTTTTTAAGATCATCGTTTTGTTTATGAAAAAGTACAACTTCATCCTTTTTAGTTTCAAGATTATTTTGAATAGGAGGAAAATCACCATTGGTAATAACATGCCAAAGATCTAGATCTTTTGACTTCACATAAGTTTCGAATCTATTTTTCGAATAAATAAATCCATCACTTTCAAATAGTGGTGGTCTTTGCATAAATTTCCCTTCTAAGTATTTTTTTCGATTCCATAGATCGCTTCAAGTTTTAAAATACAATTTATTTTAAAAATCTTGTTTGACGTGGCTCTTGATACCAATTGTTGAAAACTAGAAAGGGGGTTGAATAATTTACCGCTTTTTAATTTAAGGTTTTAAAGTGTTGCTAAAATTATAGATTTGACTTTAAGTGAATTCATAACTTGCACAATATGAACAAATATACTTATCTAAACAATTATAGGATAGTATGGAAGGTATATGTAGCAAGAGATAGAGTAAGAACAATCAAAAACCACAACGCGAGGATTTATAGTGGTTCGGTAACGAAGCACCTCTTCGCCCTACTCCACTCCTCGAGCACCTAACTCGAGAGTTTTCTTCACTATGTCAACAAGCTCCCTTATGGCGGAGAAAACCTTACACAACTTTTGCTTATCTTGATTTCTGACACTAAGCTAGATGTCGATTCTAATCTTAGCTAGAACCAATCTACCACAACTTCACACTTCACTACACAACTTTGCTTCACGACTTGATCACGACTACACAACTTCTTCACACCTTAGTTTTCTTAGCAGGCACTAGTAACCAAGCCACTACTATAATCACACCTAACTAACACTACTAGGAAAGATCACCAAGATCCAACTATACTTACAACAATCACCTAGATCTAGCAACTACAATAGCTTACAAGATTTAACAAATGATTACAGTTATGATATGTGATGCAATAAGATTAAAACCAACACCACGGTGTAATACTCTTCACTTGATGTAGAAAAGTATTCTTCTCTGTGCACTTGAGGATTTGAGCTTGGATTACTTGGGAAAACAAAGCTTTATGATTAAATGATCTAGGATTGTAATTGAGATGTGTAGGCTGTTTTTTATCAGAAAGGGAATGAGTGCAAAGGTGAGAAAATTGTGGAGAAAGGTCCAGTATTTATAGGACATTCTGGAGGAGCGTCTACCTATGGGCAGTCCCCTTAAAGATAAGGGGGTCGCCCGTGTATTTAAGAGGGCCGCCCTAGACTAGGCGCTCCCCAGTTTGTCCTTTTGTGTATGGGGAATTTTCTGAAACTTTCTAGCCATTTTAGGTCTGAAAATATGAATTTCAAAATGTTTATTTTGAATAAAACATTTCTTTTAATTGTAGAAAATGTTTTGTAATGTTTATAAAAATGTTTACAACATTTATAAGTGTGGAGTAGAATAAAATTTTCTTTGTTCATAAAATGCATTAAGCATTTATTTATTCATACTTTAAGTGATAAAATTTTCGAAATGAAAATTTACTACCAATTACTTGTTTACGTTTAATTTTACATTGAACGTTTTTATATTTTGTGATATCAAATGTAAAATATTGAAAAATTATTAATAATATTTTTCGCATTTATTTCTATCACACAATCTTATCGGATCAAAGCTTGTCAGAACAACCATTGAGGAAACCTGTTACATATTGAGGAAACCTGTTTACATGCAAACCAACCAAACTACAATGTAAACATTTAATTTTTAAGTACATATTGTTGAAAATATTATCTTTTTATGAAGGAAAATTTTGAGAGGCGAAATTTTGTTATTAGGATTCATCTTGGTCTTATCAGATTACTCGTAACTGACCATCACGAAGTTGTTTTATATGTTAAATACACTATATTTACAAAGAAAACAGAGCAACGTTCACAAAACCCTCACTTGGGGAGCAAGGTATTCTGAATATGTCTTGGTGTGGCACGTGGACTAGCAGTACTTGCATTAGCGGTGGGGAGGGGATAGGGTGATAGACAGCGCATTAAGTTTCTAACAATTTTTGCTAGATGCAAATTGGGAAGCAAGGATTTCAGAGTTTGGATTGTCAAAATTTGGTCCCTTAAATCAACGGTTCACAATTCTAGCTGTTGTTCTCTTTAAAGTGTTTCACTTAAAGTTTTTAAACACTTTTATGGCACTTGATATAATTTAAAGCACGAACAAGAAAAGCAATTAAGTAAGATTTACAAAGATTGTTTATGGAATAACAATCTTAATCTTAGTTGAATGACAAAATATAGCGATTTCTTTGCTAACTTAAATACTAACCAAAGTAGGCATTTATGTAAGAACTTATACATATTTATATGTTTTCTTTAATGTGTATCACATTAATTTCAAGAGATGAGCATCTTCGAGACAGCTTTATAGACAAAGATCTATGTGGATACTCATGGCTTATAGGGACGTGTCAAGCATTTAACTATGTAATACATTGCTACCAACTTATATTGATATTTTTATTATTAGAATGTGTCAAATCCCACTTAATAGAACAATGTTGACAATTATTCTTACTTTTATATGAACTCTTATACGATAAGTGTTTTTAAGCTTGTTTTCTAAGTATCTTATTTCTCAACGTCTTTGATGTTGACTAGATTAAGTAAGTCAGTGAGACATTGTTAAATCTCAGATATCTTACTGAGTCCATCATCTTCTTTTAATCAAAGACTTCACTTAATACTCTTTCAGTAAATGGAGACACTTTTTTCTTAATCTCTCTTGAGAACTCTTAAGATCAATGACTCGCTGAATGTTTATTCATTTGGGGACTAAATTTACACTTAAGATAATTTATGTTCACATCCTAG